>CM019912.1:19203385-19386556 GCA_009764595.1 Geothlypis trichas | reverse complement strand
TCAGCATCCCTGAGCTTACAGAAATAAAGCCGTTGTGCTCATTGTTATGGTTGCCCAATTATCCCGTCATCAGAAAAACCAAACAATATTAGAGGTAGCAGCAATCTTAATGGAATAGTTTAGAAAATATATAAAATTGGATACACTTGAAATATTGACAATGTAATTTGATTACAAAGAAGGGATCATTTGGTTCCAATCATCGCGCATAAGCAAAAGATAACCGTGGGCTACGGAGTGCAGCGTTCTTGGACCCTTGCCGCCTCCCGTTCAAGCTTGCCAAGTGAACATTCTCCCCTTACATGCCATGTGCCAAGGGCATCTCCTCTCATTTTCGATTGATCACATTCTACCTCCGCCCTCATCACCACATTTACCGCGCATGCTCCACCACTCGTTTTGGTGGTTGCACCCCTTCTTGGGGGCTGTCTTTGCATGAAGTGTCTCCTCTTCTTTGATGTCTTTTAATTCACTTTTGGGTTACGCATGTGCACCAAGCAAGTATAATATAAGCCAAAACTAACATAATATTATATTTAGGCATCAAAGCAATACATCTCTTAGAGCTGGCATTTTCCTGGGACCCAACCAGATTTTCCTTTCTTTCTGTTAATTTTTAGTAATCAGATCCCTGCTTGGCTTCACTTGCTAAAAATCTCAAAAAGTATCAGCTTTTGTTGTGTGCCACTCTGACTTTCTCAGGAACATGGCAGAGGTGTAAAGAGGGAAAATGCTGGGAAATGATGAAATGAGCCTGAACTGTGTGTTCAGGACCAGAAAGGGACCTGGGGTACTTGTAAGAGCTGAAATGAGGGATGTGGGACTCCAGGGGCTTTCCAAAATGCAGTTTATTGTATACAAAATGTAGTTTTTTCCATCCAAAATTCACTTAATTCCATCCAAAATGCAGTTTATTGTATACAAAATGCAGTTTATTGTTTACAAAATGCAGTGTTTTCCATCCTAGAGGTTACAGCAGTCCATGCTTGTGGGTGACAGAGCTGTGCCTACAGCTGTCAGCTCCAGCTGCTGGCAGGTCTGGAGACCCTTTGTTTTTTTTTACTGTGCATTAGATACTTTTCTTTGCTCAGTGCTATCTTTGTGCTTGGTAAAAACATCTTGTTGTCTGAGGTGGGTTTATTCTTTTCTCTAAGCCATAATAACACCTTCTAAGTAACACATCCTTGGTTATTCAGTGAGACTGGCTCAGCAATTCTTTTCTTCTATATCAAAGCTTGCTTCCATCTCCATTCCTTCATCAGACTCTACATTCAAAAATCTTCCTGCCGAGCACACATATCTGTGAGATTTCCTTGTCAAACTTTCATCCTTTCCAGCAGGTACTGGTGATAGCCGGCTGAACATTAGCCAGCAGTGAGCCCTGGTGGCAAGGAGGCCACTGGCTCCTGGCCTGGATCAGGAATGGTGTGGCCAGCAGGAGCAGGGAGGTCATTCTGCCCCTCTTCTAGGCACTGGTGAGGGCACACCTGGAGTGCTGTGCCCAGCTCTGGCCCCTCAATTTGGGAAGGACCTTGGGACACTGAGCACATCCAGAGGAGGCAACGAGGCTGGAGAGGGGCTGGGAACACAAACCCTGTGAGGAACCCCTGAGGGAACTGGGGGTGCTCAGCCTGGAGAAAAGGAGGCTCAGGGGTGCCCCCATCACTCTGCACAGCTCCTGAAAGGTGCCTGTGCTCAGCTGGGGCTGGGCTCTTTCTCCAGCAGCACTGACACAACCAGAGCACACAGCCTCGAGCCTTGCCAAGGGAAATACAGGTTGGATAGCAGGGAAAAGTTTTTTACAGAAAGAGTGATAAAGTTCTAGAATGTTCTGCCCAGGGAGGTGGTGGAGTCCCCATCCCTGGGTGTGTTTAACAAACCCTGGATGTGGGTGCCAGGGTTGAGTTGAGGTGTTGGGGCTGGGCTGGACTCAATGATCTTGAAGGTCTCTTCCAACCCAGTGATTCTGGGAATTCTGTGAATTCTGTGAAAGGGGCAATGAAAGGACACAAATTGTGCACAGCAAAAACTCAGAGCCCCCGAAGGGATTCCTTTGACTCACATCACTGCTTTGCCCGACTGCTCTGAAACTGGACCAACATTGGCACCTAGTGGCTGCTGAATTCCGCAGGGACAGAAATTCTCTGAAATTTGTCATGCCGTCCAAGGGATGGGCTGAGGATTTCCAAACGAGCTGCTAATTACTGTCAGCTCTTCCCAGCTTTTCCTACAAGTTTTCTGTCCTGAAGTGTCAGAAGCTGCAAGATACAAATTGGTTTTGATTGGCAGAAGCCTGGAGTTATTATAATTCTGGACTTTGTTTTCTTCACTGTGATTAATAATTTTTAGGCATGCCTGGAATTTTCTGCTACTACAGCTCCCAAAGTCACAGCTCAATATTTGTATTGAAACTTGACTGAGGTTTTTTTCCTTCTGTTCTCCTAAAGTGATGATGGACTTTAATGTAAATTTAAATTCTACTAGTAACTTTGTACTATGACTTCATCCTATCAAAGAGTGAAAAAAAGGAAAAAAAGTATATTAGGTAAAACGAAGTAAAGAAATCAAATCCCTTTGTGGGTCTTTTCCCCTATTATTCCCCTACTTAACTGATGTGCAGCATCATAATTTTTAAAGGCCCAAATATATTAAAACAACTTGAGGTCCCTCAGCAATCTGTACCAGGGAAAATTACCATCAAAAATCCAGCTATTGTGACAAGATCAGGGATCCCAAACAGACTTGAGGGGAATGAAAGCCCAGATTTTTGGATGTCTGATAAAAAGCATAAAGAGCCAGCAGATCCTGCAGTTTTCCAGGTGTTTCTTTACTGTGATGTTTTTGAGGGTCCCAGGATGAGGTGAGAGATGAGAATTTGACTCCATGCTGAAAGCTGATCTATTCTATTCTATTCTATTCTATTCTATTCTATTCTATTCTATTCTATTCTATTCCATTCTATTCCATTCTATTCCATTATAGAATTGTATACTAAAACTATACTAAAGAAAGAGACAGTATACATCAGAAGGTTTAACAAGAGTGATAAAGAAAAACCCGTGACTCCTCAGAGCCTCGACACAGCTGGACCATGGTTGGTCATTAAATTAAAACAATTCACAGGCTGGATAAACAATCTCCAAATCACATTCCAAAGCAGCAAAACAGGGAGAAGCTGAAGCTTTCCAGCTTCCCAGGAGAAGAAATCCTGGTGAAGGGATTTTTCAGAAAATATCACGGTGACACTTTACTGAGTCTAGCACTTTGTGCAGTATTTCATGGTCATGCAGCCTCAGGCCAGCTGGTAAACCCCAGTTCATGTGCACCCTGCTGCACTGGAAACGCCAGGCAGGAATCCTGGGGGATACAATTGCTGCTAAAGGTACCCAAAAACTCCCTGAGCCTCCACTCCTGAAAGTGCAGCTTCAGCCAAGGTGATGCAAGTCCCCAAGGAGCTCAGGGAACTGCACAGACCCCCAAAACAAGGGGGCTGGCGGGGAGGATTGGCCAAATAAACTGAAGGGTTTGGTCTCATCAGCCACTCTTTGGTGTCTGAGGCTGATTTCCAGCTGGGGGTAAGAATCAGTTCTGCAATTGGTATGGCTCTGTGTGGTGTGTGTGTCCTCACCCCTGTGAGATAAAACCCCTGCAATGAGTGCCTTTCATCCTCTGCAGAGACACACCAGGAGAAAAGGATGGGTGGCTAAGGGTGATAAAAGCCTGCAGAAGCCAAGCAGAGGAGGATTTGCACTTCATTCATTGAGAAGATGATTAAGCTGTGTGTATGAATACAGCATTTCAAACGACAGAGGCCAGTCTCCACAACTGAGTCATCTGAAAGGAGCTGGAAATAGCTGATGGTTTCTAACAGTCAAAATGCCTAACTTGGAAAACTTCATGAATACAATTACAATTTTTTTTGTTCTCCACAGCTTGTTCTGGAACTTGGCTGATAACAAAGGCAGCACCCACACAGGGTGAGGAGCACATCACACGTGACAAAGTCACACACACTTTGCTGAGCAGCTGCAGAACAGAAACTATTTCACTGCTGGGAGTCACCACGAGGGAGACATTTTCAATTTTCCTCATAGCAAGGCTTAGAAGGAGTACTCAGCACAAATCCTTGGCTGGAGAATCTTGGACACCAAATTCATCCCTGTTTATTTGTCAGTAATTTCCTTATAACTCAATGTTTCTGCTGCCACCTGTGTTACTACAGAAAAAGGAGACCAGGCAGAGGGAAAATTTCTGCTAGCAGGAATATCTCTTCACTGGTGATGGGCTTCAAAACACCCATCCACCATTCGTGGCAGCCCTTTGGGAGTTAACAGCTCCACACCCCACCCACAGAGAGGACAAAATCTCCTGTAAACATAAACACTCAGGTACTCTCCTCAAGAAGAGACGCTCAAAATATTAAAAATATTATTAGATTGGTACAAGAGCAGCTTGCTTTCAGAAACTCAAGAGTCACAGAGCATGTATGATTTAATGTGCACAAGTAAGAATTTATGCATCAAATCTATGGGGCTATGTCAGGTAATGCTGAGTGTGGAACATGGTTTTATTACTTTGAAAAAAAAAACAAACCAACCAAAAACCCCAAATAAGTAGGGTTTTGCATATATTAAATGTATATATTATTATTTATATATTTATATATACGTTTATATTATATTACATCACATTATATTATATATTATATATTGTGTATTATCTATTATATATAATATCTATTATACCTATTATATATATTATATTATATATAAAATATATATAATATATAATATATTATATATAATATATTATGTATCTTATAAAAGGTGATTTTTCAATATTTAACAAATTGCTCTCTTTAAAAAGAAATTACAATATATCAGTACTTTTATTGTCTGAAAGAACTCAGCCCATTCCAGCTGAGTCAGCTGTACAATCAGCAGGCCATAAAATTATATCAAGAACTACAGATGCTTAAGAATTCTCTTAACCAAAATCTGACCAGGGAAAGGCTGTAACACAAAAGGAGCATTACCACATCAAACATCATGGCTGCATTGTAAATACAAAATGTTGAAATTTGCTGGAAGTTTTCTTTTGGAACAATGTCCCCACCAAGCCATAACTCAAGTCATCTTGGTTTTCATGAGCAATTTTGGTAACTGTTCTACATCCCCAGTGCAGAGAATTCAGTAAATTCTGTGTCCTCACAGAGTTTCAGAGCTTTCTTGGAGGCCCTGCCCTTGGCTCCTTGTCCAGCACTGCAGGAGAGTGGGGAACAGATTTGGGATCTCCCTTGTGTTTTTTCTGTTTCATCAGAGGTCACTGCAGTTGATTATTTAGAAGGTCAGAACTGAATTAATTTCCTTTACAACTTCAAGTCCCCAGCAGCTGCTTTGAACCATAACCCAGCCCTACCCCCAAATCCAAAGTGGGAATTGCCAACAGCCCTCCCCTGCACCCAGGGCTCTGCAGCTCGCTTGGGTGGAGGTGAAATTTCACTTCCCCTGTGGGACAGAGAGAACAGGAAACATGACCAAGGCCAGTTTTGGGGGTTTTCTCCCAGGTTTTATTACTGTTTCTAGGCACTGCTAGAGTAGTCAGAGGTCAGAGACTGCTACAGAGTGTTTGTAGCACTCTCTATTCTTTGATAAACCACTCTCAAATACAGCCAGATACAAATTGGAGTTGACTCAAACCCATTTTGTTTTTCCTGTTTTACCTTTGCATGAAACAGGTGTTAACCCCAATGGAGTCTGGGGATTAATCAAAGAAAACCAAATATTTTAACACTCAAACCACTGCTTAGAGCTTTCACAATGTGTGAGAGCTCATCTCAGATCCCCCACATAAGCTCAACAATACAATGTGACAATTTGTGGGTTTTGTTTGAGGAATCCTTTATTTTAAAAGCATTTAAAGACTTGTGATGACAAGCAGCAACAATAACAGCTAATAGAAAAATGTTTGCAGTGATCTCTAGCAAGGATAATGAAATAGTGATTTAAAATTATCTTCACAGAAATAGCACTTTAATTTCCCATTAAAATGGTGGGACAATAAACAATGAATTATGAATATTAAAGACTGCCATCTCTAGCAATGCTTCCTCCTAACTAACCTAAGTGTTTTTCTCAGCTCTGAAAATATAATTAGCATGAAAGCATCACACACATAAGTGATGTCTTACTATCTCTTTAACACCTTTTCTGTCCTGGCTGGTCAATATCCAAGGATGCAGTGCCCTGCTTAATTCAGGGCTGCAGGAACAGAAAGCCTTTGGTCCAGCCTGACTGAGGACTCTAACCTCTGCTCGTGGCTGGAACTCAACCATGGATCACCAAAATATATATCCAGACCTGAAAAGGAATAATTGTGGAGCCACCCAAAAATAGAGTGATTTCAGAGGCAATTCAAGCCAAGCTGGCCTGGTTGGCTGTGCAGGCTCAGAGATAATCAGGTTGCTCTCCTCCTGGCTCAACTACCTATGGGACAATTTAACTCTCACTCTTTGCCATAAAACAGTTTAATGTCAGTTTTATAACCTGAAACGATGAGGATGGAATTTAGCTGGTCTTTGGTACAAAGAACAGGACAGCAAAATGTGCTCTGACAGTGTATTTAATTGGTAAATCTTATTTTTATAAGCTTCTTGATTTTATAAGCATCTTGATATAAGAAGAGTACCTGTTAAAGAGTGCTTTTCTTTGCAGATAACCCAGACAGCAGTTTAAACAAGTAATTCCAGACTCTTGAGATACATTTATCTTAAAACACAGAAGCAGCGTGTGGTGTAATGGTCACACACATCCATGTGCACGTCAGACACGTAGCTGGATGCTAACAGCTCCAAAGCCGTCTCTCATCCGCACAGGACCTCGCAAGGGTGAGAAACCATAGCCCTGAGCCTTGTTCTGTGCCTGTGCACACAAACCACACCCAGCGCAG
Organism: Geothlypis trichas; assembly: GCA_009764595.1. Classification (NCBI taxonomy): domain Eukaryota; kingdom Metazoa; phylum Chordata; class Aves; order Passeriformes; family Parulidae; genus Geothlypis; species Geothlypis trichas. Next base: position 19,379,608 of record CM019912.1, on the reverse strand, counting down.
AGCTGAGAGCAGCAGCCAGGCAAGGCAGCTGCGCTTCCTGAGCGCTGAGGGCAGCGGCACCTGTTTGTTTCTGTAACAGGAATGCACAAAACCAGCAGAACTCAACACAAAATGTGTCACTGCGGCGAGGATGCGGCCGGACAGCGGCATGTGCGGATCCTGCGCCCGGGCAGGGACCGAGGGCTCCGCAGCACCGCGGGACCGGGACCGCGTGTGGCACGGCACGGCACGGCCCGGGGTGCGGGCACGGCATGGCTCGGGGTGCGGGCACGGCACTGCTTGGGATGCCGGCACGGCACGGCCCGGGGTGCGGGCACCGCCACACACCGGGGACCTGCGGCCCGAACGGGTGTGCCGGGTCAGCGACCGGGCCCGGGGCAGCGACCGATCCCCGCTCGGTGCTACCGGTCCGGGTGTGCCGGGGCAGCGATCCTCGCTCGGTGAGCTCCCTGCACGGAGCCGTCACAGCGTGGCCGCGGGCTGTGCCGGGCGGAGCGGGCCGGGCAGGGGCGGGCACGGGCGGAGCGGGGCGGTCCCGGCCCGATCCCGGAGCCGAGCGGGGCGGGCCGGGCACGGGCGGTCCCGGCGCGGTCTCGGCGCCGGGCGGGCAGGGGCGGTCCCCGGCGCGGTCCCGGAGCCGGGCGGGCAGGGGCGGTCCCGGAGCCGGGCAGAGCGGGGTGGGCCGGACAGGGGCGGTCCCGGCGCAGATCCGGGCGGAGCGGGGCGGTCCCGGCGCGGTAACGGGGCCGGGCAGGGGCGGTCCCGGCGCAGTCCCGGAGCCGGGCGGAGCGGGCCGGGCAGGGGCTGGTCCCGGCGCGGGGCTGGCGGCGGGCGCTGCGCTGCGCAGAGCCGGCTGCCCTCGGCCGCAGCGCGCCCCGCCATGCCCGGAGTGGCCGCGCTGGGCGCCGGCCCCGATCCCGAGGAGAGCTACGACTTCCTCTTCAAGCTGGTGCTGATCGGCGACGCCAGCGTGGGCAAGACCTGCCTGGTGCAGCGCTTCAAGACCGGGGCCTTCTCCGAGCGCCAGGGCAGCACCATCGGCGTGGACTTCACCATGAAGAGCCTGGAGATCCAGGGCAAGCGGGTGAAGGTGAGGGCGCTGGGCCCGCGGGGCTCGCTCCAGCCCGGGCTTGGGCCTCCATCCCCGGCTGCCCGCAGCGACCCGGGCGGCACCGAGCGCGCCCAGGGCCGGGCCGGGCCGGTTCCGCCCAGAGCCGGGGCAAGCCCTGGCTGAGCCGGCAGCTGCAGCTGCGCCGCTCTCTGCTCAGGCTCCTTTCGGGGGTGTTTACAAGGCAGAAGAAAGCTCAGCTGGACTGCAGTGTTTCCAGAAAGGGATGTGGAACTGGCAGATTGAGAGAAGGTTCTTAAATTAGGCATGCTATTATCTTAAGACACTGTTTACAGGGTGTCACAGGAAGTGCCGGTTTCACGGTTCTTCTTTATAGAACCAATAAACTCTAAATTTGACATCTACTTTTCTTTTTTTTTTTTGCCTTTTTTTTTTTTCTTATGCTGGAGGAAATCAGCTGGTTGTTAAGGTTAGAAAGAGCCCAGGACATGTACCCCATGGATCTGTCCTCAGATTCTCAGTGACACAGATTTCTCACCCTCTGAGCACAGGGAGTGCAAGTGAGCAGTGGGGAGAAAATGTTTAAAGCATCTAGGGTTTATAGTAGATAAACTATATAAATAGTTTATATGGTTTATAGTGAAAGTTATAAATATAGTAGATTAGTCCCTCCAGAAAATGGGGTCCTGCAGCTATCGTTACCCCCAGTTAGACTTCAGAGCATTTAATTCAGTCACTGCCTGGAGGAAGATGATGGAATTGTAAAGCTTCTGGTGGTACACAAATGCAGTGGTGCAGTTAATTTTTGGCCTGTGTTTACCAAAGTAGGCGTCAAAGTCCTCTGTTAGTTTTTTCTTGTAAATTAACTTTGGTGAGTATTAAGGTGAGAAAGTTGCAGAAAACAGAAATGAAAGCATTTTTAAGGAAAAGAGAGGGATTAGCGGTTGCATAGCCATAGCCTGCAGCAGTGTTTATTTCCTTTAGTGTCACGCCTTTCCCTGTCACGTCTGCCTGAGGAGCTGAAGAGCAAACTCAGGTTTTCTGTTTGAGCTGGCAAGTGAGGAGTGGGGCTTCTCCTTTAAGGAGGAAACCTGCTCTGTTTAAATGCTGGGCACACAGAGAGTGACAAATGTGTCTGTTCCTGGTGCCAGGGGCTGCGGGAGTGCCCCAGGAACCCAGCCAGACTTCCCAGGTGTGCATTTCCATATTGTCACTGCTTACACCTGGGGATTCCAGGATTAGTAGCCTGACCGTAACAAAACCTGAATTATTTCTGAGTGTTTGACCAAAAACAAGGCAGGAAGTTCAAGGTCTTGAAGCTTTCTTTTTCTTTGGGCTGTTCTGTCCTTCCACTTGGAAAAAAATGAGGAATGCAGATATTGAAGAAGAGTATTTTAAGTGTTACTTTAGGGAAATTAATCCAGCACTTGCTGATTGACCTTACAGATACTTTTGTCAGCTGCTGGGTCAGGGACACAGCCTGAAAATGAAAGCATTTGCTTGGGTTTTGGGGGGTTTTTTTTGTGTTTTTTTTTTTTTGTTTGGTCAGTTAAGATGTGGGGTGTGTGTGAAGTTTAAATCAGAGTTTTCCAGTTGGATTGAGATTTCAGAGCAGCCCATGTAACCTGGGTTAGCTTTGCTCAGCATGCTCTTGGAAACAGGAAATAGGGAAGCATTTCCTTGCACTTTTTTGAGCTCCCTTACACTCTCTGCTTGCGCTTCTTGCCTCACAAAAGCAGCCCAGGTAATTGTCTGCTGCTTTGATTTCCTTAGGGGTTTATGCCACTCAGGACAATATTGTTTTCTATTTAGCAAATGGTGCAGGAATGAGATAATTCCTGGTTTTGTAATGTTTTACAGGCTCATCTTTAGAAATTCCTTCAAAACAAAGTGTCTACAAAAGCTTGTCCCCCCTCCCCCGTGGCCTGAACTTCATTTTTAGTCTGGCTAAGGGTAGTGCTGTAACCCAACAACACTTATTTTGAGATTGAAACAAACAATTTAAGGTTAAATGTGCCTCTCTCTGTTTCAAACTTCAGATGTTCCTGTCACAGTTACATAACATTTCTGAAACATTTGGAACCCAAGGATTTTAGGTCTCACTTTCTTTTGATCTGGGGTGTTTTTGTTTTGTTTTTGGATAAGGGAAAATATGCCTGTTAGAATACTGAAGGTTAAGGTGCTGCAAATAACTTTTTTTTTTAATTATTTATGAAACTTGAGGCTTTCCTTGCACCTTGCAGCTGTGTTCTTTCAAGTGTCTCACGTGGAGTTCCACACACTGCTGGAGCTGACTAAACTTCATATAGAAGGAGATGAGCTTTGTGAAATGTCTGCAGGCTGTCTTCATTTACAGAAATGTTCCAGTACATGCTGTTTGAAATTGTGGCATTTTGCTTTCACTAAAAGCAGATTTCTCTGAATCCTGGAGTGCAGACTGTAGTGCCTAAAAGTTGGTCTTGTTAATCACTTAAAAGTGGTGTTAATCACTTAATGCATAGTGATTAAAGTCCTATTGATAAAATAATTACTTGTTCTTTGAGTGATGGAAAAAAATCTGGCAAACAGAACAGAAATGTTTTATAACTGTTATGTCACTGTAAGAAAAGATATTTATAAAATGCTGGGACCAAGATTTTACATAATGATAGGCAAGGACATTCCTAAGTCCAAGTCCATAAATCATGGTTAGTAATGACAAACGTCTTTTTCTTTTGATGAATTACCTCCTGTGAGCTAATTAATTGCCTTTAATGCCTACTTTATGCTGTCATTTCATAATGTTTTACATAAAGTGTTTTCCTCTATCCCACTGTTTTTCTCTCTCAGTATAACTTTCAGAAAGTAGCAGGAGAGAAGAACAGTTGCAAACACGTTCCTTTTACAACAAATACTTCTTTATTTGAAGAGATATTTAAATGAAGAAGTAGCATTGCACTTTTTCATTTACAGGCTTTTTCAGCCCATATGTTACCAAGATCATTTGCTTTGATTCAGGCCTCATGGCTGTGAACTGCATTCCTTTCAGAATGGCCCAAAATATATTTTGTGTCATGATCTGGCCAAACTGCCACTGATACAGAATTGTTAAGTGTCCTGTCTCCTGACTGGGGATTTAATGACTTTGCTGCACAGATAAAAGCAGAGCTATTGGAGGCAATATTCTTTGATATCCAGAAGAGAATGTAGCTCTCTGTCAACTCCTTTCACACTCATAACCTGCAGCAAATGGGAATACTTCATTCTCAAAAAAAAGGGATTCCTCATTCTCTGAAAATTGTGCAGGGAAACATTTGAATGGGGCAGTTTATCCTGCCTGCTCTGTCTATGAATATCACTTTAAATTGAAATACACTGCCACAGAGATGTTGCTTTTGGCAGAAACTGCCTGGATTAAGTTGCAAGGCTGTTTCAGTAAATGTTTTTAGGAGCAAGTGTTGTGATTTGCCAGCCTACAGGAATGTATGTTATTGTTTGCCATTTGAGATGACAGGACTCAGACACAGTTGGTTAAGAGTCATTTAGCACAGACTTTAGATCCAGTTTCTCTGCTGGGAAATTTTATGGAATTTTGCTGCAAAAGCGACATTTTTATTTTTGCAGCAGAAGGTGTCAGCTGGAGGATGCACTTAGTCTTCATTTATGCTGCTCCACAAGCAAAAGCACACCTGAACTGTGGTACTTCAGAAGAATCAGGAAAGTGCTTAATAAATTATGTAGGAATTAAGGGAGGGAGAAATGATTTACTGTGTCTTGGGGCCATCTGTTAAGCATTAACCTTTGATAAAGAATATGTTGATCAATGCAGGAACAGCCACACAGGCCCATTTGATAATGGTCATTTTCTGTGCTCTTTGGCCAACCTGCCACTCACCATCCTCAGCATTTTCTCTGTCCCTGTAGTTCAAAATCTGCTTTCTGTAAGCCTGAGCAGACATCCCAGAATGATCTCCCAGGGAACCTCCATGAATGTTACCACCTTCTGTTTTCCTCTTACATCCAGCTGAAACACTCCTTGTCCCTGATTTTTTCTGGGGTCTCTCACTGTCCTTTATGTGAGAGTGTCACCATGAGGAGTGTGGCTGTCCAAAAAGTTCCAAGCTAAGAGGAGATCAAAATAACCAGCTTTAGTGAGTAAATGAGTATTCAGTGGTGAAACAATTAGTGAAACAATTACAGAGGTGGCTCCTTTATTCTGCCATATTCCTTCTGAACAAGTATTTATTCCCTGTTCTCCTCTGTTCCTAGCAGTGGTCCCCCTGCCACCAATCCCTGATTTCATAGGTGTTTCTGATTAGTCGTTTCAAATGAATTCAGCACAATTCTCCAGCAATACCAACTTCTGTCTGCCTTTCTTGCACCAAAAGAGTTGCCAAAGTAATTACAAAATCAGGAGCAGCTTTAAAAGGTCACTGAGTGACAGACGTGGCTGCCATCATGTTATTTACAAAGCTGAAGCATTTAAATTAAGAAAATAAGTAATTAAATATTAAGCATTATTACTAAGTAATACTTAAGCATTATTTATTAGTAGTATTAGTTATTTATTATTAAAATAATAATTTTTATTAGTTAAATTTAATTAAAATAATATTTATTTTAATTATTAATATTCAAAATTGATAGTAATTATGTCATTTGCAACATACATCATACACTTGTACAGTACAAAAGAATACATGAGCATATCTTTTTTAGTAACCTGTGGCTAGTACAGTTCTTCTGATATTTAACTTTTAACTTAAACTGAGGGACTTTGGGATGACAAATACTAAGACCACATTTTTTTTTCCAAAGAGTTTTCAATTGTTATTTTTTTGTCAAGAGTTATGAGCTTGTAAATATAGTTTAACAGAAATACTATATTAAGACTTTTACTGTGCAAAAGCTGGTTAAGGTTATAGTTGTGATTGGTATTTTTTTATAGTTGTCATGGTTCTTTTTCAGTAGAATTCTGTGAAATTTATCTCTGTAGACATGCTGGAGAAAATAATGTTTACTTAGGATCAGAACTGGTATTTTTGTAATTACTTAAAATATATTTTTAACTGTGTATCAGACTGATTAATGTTGCATGAAAATATTTTTCTTAGAATTTTCTAAAGATGCTGTCTAGCAATCTAGCTGTATTTTTCCTTTAGAAATACAAATTGCTTTACATTAAGTGATCTAGTTCCTTGCTGTGTCTATAGTTTGTGTTCTTTATGCTAGAAGACATTATTCAAATTACAAACGATGTGCCCAGACAAGGCTTTCAAGCTTCCAAACTGGAGGGAGGGTTGTTCTTAGCTCAGTCACTGTGCACTTTTATTTACACCACAGGAAAAGTGTAAGCTAAAACAATTTTATTTCTAAATTCGAGTGTTTCCAATTTGTGTGCACAGAATGCCTCGGGCCCTTCCCAAGAGTTGAGCAATCATCATTAGACTTTTCTAGCACTTGACCTGATCAGGTGCTGAGGTTTAACCAACACCAAGGGCTGGTGATCACCATGACCCTGCCCCCAGTTCCCTGCTAATTGCTGCTGACTGCTCTGAACCATTATCTGTGTCATTAATAATCATTGCTTTGTGCTTTCCCGAGTCCATTACAGTCCTTCCCCTGCTCTGAGAGTTCCTTTTTGCTGGGATTGATTCCCTCTCAGCTGTACATGTATCAGCTGGGTCTGAGTGCTTGCTTAGCACAGGAAATGAGATCTTATCAGCACAGCCTTTTCCAAAGGGAAATTTGCTGCTCAGAAGTGCAGCACAGTCAGAAGATACTAAGAAAACACTACTGTGCAAAAGAAAGAAAAGAAAAAAATGGTTCCATATTATTTGGTATAAAATAGCACTGGCACATGGTGTTGAATTGCTGACAACCCTTCCGAATAAGGGGGTTCAGAGAGAGGGAAACCATAAATAAAAAGTTCATGCTATGGGAGGATTCAAAGCCCCAGCAGTACTTGCTTATGTCCTGTTTCAGTGGAGATGCAGAATACAAGGAATGGCAGGAAAGGACAGGCAGTGGTCTCCTATTTATCAGCTGGGGATAGAGAAATGAAAGTGCAACAGAACATAAATTCATAGCAGGAAGTTCTTTCATTTCAGTGTGACTTTATATTGAAGCCAAGAGCTTTGGAAGATTCAGAAAGGATTAGAGATTTATACTGAGGATGAGGACATCCACAGTTACTTTAGATTAGAAGATCCTGGAATATAAGCCAGCATGTTCCAGGACATCAGACAGCCTATAAAACAATGGGATTTATGAAGAGGTTCCCTAAGAGCAGCATGGTGTGTTTGTCCACTCTGAATTATTTGGTTTTTTCCTCTGGAACATCCCGTACTGGGAACTCCAACTCTGATACCAAATTCATAATTCTTATGCTGCTGGATTTAGGCAGAAGTATATAAACCAGCATTTCTTCTTCCTGCCCAGTGTAATGTGTGTTTTACCACCCAGAAAAGGGCAGGTGATGAGACTGACAGATCCTTCACTGGCTTCTTTGAGACCTAGGATTGCTGGCATTTTGTTTACACTCTCTTTTATCTTTATTTTTTCATTGTCTGATATTTCCTTCTAGAGCAGCCTCAGTGCTCTCAGATTATGTGACCACATCCTGCTCCCTTTGTTCCTGCCCTGCACAACTGGCAGAGCCACAGAAGGTGTGGTGGCCAAAACCCTCCTGCAGTGTCAGTGACACAGGAGGTGACCTTGGCTGCAGGCTGGCACCCTGATCTGCTGCCAAGGGTGACAAAGGGCTGGGCACACCAGAGAGTTCCAAAATCTGCCCCAGAATGAGCTTGCTGGCAGGAAACCAGGGTCCCAGGTGATACAAACTCTGAGCAGCCAAGTTCTCAGCATAGATTACATATATGTCACTGTGTGTCCCTGTGTGCTGTGTGTGACCCTGCTGTGTCCCCCCAGCTGCAGATCTGGGACACAGCGGGCCAGGAGCAGTTCAGGGTGTCACTGTATGTCACTGTGTGACCCTGCTGTGTTCCCCCATCTGCAGATCTGGGACATGGTGGGCCAGGAGAGGTTCAGGGTGTCCCTGTGTGTGTCCCTGTGTCCCCGTGTGCTGTCTGTCCCTGTATGTCCCTGTGTGTGACCCTGCCGTGTCCCCCAGCTGCAGATCTGGGACACAGCAGGCCAGGAGAGGTTCAGGGTATCACTGTATGTCACTGTGTGTCCCTGTGTGTCACTGTATGTCCCTATGTGTGTCCCTGTGTGTGACCCTGCTGTGTCCCCCAGTTGCAGATCTGGGACATGGCAGGTCAGGAGAGGTTCAGGGTGTCCCTGTGTGCTGTGTGTCCCTGTGTGTGACCGTGCTGTGTCCCCCAGCTACAGATCTGGGACACAGTGGGCCAGGAGAGGTTCAGGGTGTCCCTGTGTGTGTCACTGTGTGTGTCACTGTGTGACCCATTTGTGTCCCTGTGTGTGTCACTGTGTGTCACTGTATGTCACTGTGTCACTTTGTGCTGTGTGTTACCCTGCTGTGTCCCCCAGCTGCAGATCTGGGACACAGCAGGCCAGGAGCAGTTCAGGGTGTCCCTGTGTGTGTCCCCGTATGTCCCTGTGTGTGACCCTGCTGTGTCCCCCAGTTGCAGATCTGGGACATGGCAGGCCAGGAGAGGTTCAGGGTGTCCCTGTATGTCACTGTGTGTGTCACTGTATGTCCCTGTGTGTGACCCTGCTGTGTCCCTGTGTGCTGTGTGTCCCTGTGTGTGACCCTGCTGTGTCCCTGTGTGCGGTGTCCCTGTGTGTGACCCTGCTGTGTCCCCCAGCTGCAGATCTGGGACACAGTGGGCCAGGAGCAGTTCAGGGTGTCCCTGTGTGTGTCACTGTGTGTGTCACTGTGTTACCCATTTGTCCCTGTGTGTGTCCCTGTGTGTGTGTCACTGTGTGTGTCACTGTGTGTGTCCCTGTGTGTGACCCTGCTGTGTCCCTGTGTGCTGTGTGTCCCTGTGTGTGTCCCTGTGTGTCACTGTGTGTGTCCCTGTGTGTGACCCTGCTGTGTCCCCCAGCTGCAGATCTGGGACACGGCGGGGCAGGAGCGCTTCCGGACCATCACGCAGAGTTATTACCGCAGCGCCAACGGGGCCATCCTGGCCTACGACATCAGCAAGAGGGGCTCCTTCCTGTCCATCCCTCGCTGGATCGAGGATGTCAGGAAGTATGCTGGCTCCAACATCGTGCAGCTGCTCATTGGTGAGTTGGGAATGCCCCTGCTTGTGCAATGTGGATCACGTTTTGGTTCTGCTTGGATTAAGGTGTGTGCAATAACCCAGCTGGAAATTTCACCAAAGGAGCTGATTCACTGGAGCAGAGGAGTTTTGTTTTGGTTGACTTCTGTTAAGGAGTAGACAGCTTTGAGTCCTTTACATCTCATTTAATGGAGAACCGGGATGCCCAGGATTTCCCAGTTCTGAAGCACAGCTGCTGTGGAGTCTCCTTCCCCTTCCCCTTCCCCTTCCCCATCCCAACAAGCTGATGTGTTTTGGTGAGTTGGAGCACACACCTACTTGAGCAGACAGGGAATTTTGGAAGGACTTTGGGGCAATCAGAGTTTATCAGTTCTTTGCTAAAAGTTTGCTTTCCAGCCCAAAACATTTTGGGCTGGGTTTTGGACTCAGGTGTAGCTCTTGGAGCCTGTAGAGCTGCTAATACAAGAGCAGAACCATTCTGGATTTCCCTAGGAGTCAGCAGACAGCTGCTGTTTTCACAGAATGGTTTTAAGTTCAATTTCTAGCCTGTTCCCTTCTGTCAGGGTCTACAGGCACCACTCTTCAGTTGCTTTTCCTGTTCTCTATGGGTAACACAGAAATGGAGGTTGGGAAGGGCTGGGCAGGTTATCCAGTCCAGGCTCCTGCTCACAGCCTGGCCAGAGTCAGGCTGGTCAGGGCCTTTTCAGTCACATTTTGGAAATGTACAGAATGGAAGTTCTTCAGCTTCCTTGGGCAACCCAGGACCCTCCTGCCAAGCCCTTCCTGTGACACAAAGAAGCAGATACAAATCCCTGTGTTGTTCCCTTTCCTTCCAGGAAACAAGTCTGACCTAAGTGACCTTAGAGAGGTTCAGCTGGAAGAAGCCCAGAGCCTGGCTGAGCATTATGACAACATCATCTGTGCCATAGAGACCTCAGCAAAGGACTCCAGCAACGTGGAGGAGGCCTTTGTGAAGATGGCCACAGAGCTGATGATGAGGCATGGAGGGCCCATGTTCAGTGAGAAGAACACTGACAGCATCAAGCTTGACAGCAAAGACGTTGTGGAAGGCTGGGGGTGTGGTTGCTGATAAGAGCTAGCTGATATCCCTGAGTTTAGATGGTGCTTCACCCTAATGCTGAGTAGCATGGTAGCCATATTCTCCTCCTCCTCCTCCTCCTGTGAAACCAGCAGTTTTGTAGAGGTTAGACACAATCCTGTTTGCTTTAGTGTCTTATTTTTAAAAAGGGACTTTGGAGAGGTGGTCCTAAAAGTCAAACCCTCTGAAAAACCTTCTAAACATTTGTCCCCAGGGTTTTATTTTCTGTAACCTTCATACGAGTTACAAAAATGGAGGAAATGACTTTGAACTTGGTGTTTTGGGGTGGGAACACATTTGGCTGGGGAAGAGACTGATGCAGACCCAAAGGTCTGAGCATTTAGCATGGGACTGGAGGCAAAGGAGGTCACTTTTGGAGCAGGCAGTCTTGACAGTATCTCTTCAGATGCTCATCAGTGAGCACGCAGTGGTAGTGTCTCTGATAATGGTATTTCAAGGGCCAGAACAGCCAAGATTTTGATTTCAGGACCAAATAGCAGTCTGTGGATTGCTAATTGCTGTTGGAGCAGGCCCAGGTGGGGGAGCTCCTCTCAGGTTTTGAAGTTTTAACAGAAAGCAAAACCAGCCTGAGCACTGTCACTGGACCAGGGTGGTGATTTAAAGCAGCCTTGAGGAGAGGGAAGATGCATTTCCTTTGCCTGTTGTTTGCACAGTGGTAGCTCCTCTTTCCAGGTGGAAGCATCTCTGAGACTTTGCCCTCAGGTCTCAGCATTTCATTCCACAGCCCAAGCCCTGCACCCCTGGAAACAGGAGCTGGAGAAGCCTTGGCCTGGCTGTAGCCAGGATCTCCTGCCATGTGCCTGATGGTCAAACACAGGGTTCATTCTCTCAGGCATTGGTGTTACATTACCAGAGTGCATCAGTGGCATAAGTGGATTTGATTTTTTTATTGGTTTTGTTTTTTAAACCATCTCTTTAAATACTGCATGGGCATGTAATGGGAAAGAAGACCTCAGAATAGCTGAGAACTGCATGAGTGCAGCCTCTTGGCTGTGAGAGAACTCTGTCTTTTTGACTGATTCCCTCCCAGCTTTTCACCCAAATTTGTTTTGTTCCCCTCTCCCTGTCACAAGTTACCAGTTGCTTTTCATTTCTCTAGAACACTCAGCAGGAAAAGTCTTTCATAGTGGATCACAAGTCTAAAATATTTCATAGTGGATCTAAAGTAAAATAAATTTCATAATGCAGCTCTTTCAGCTGCAGCTCTCTAGAGTCCCTTGTAGGTGTAGCTGAGGTACTGATGGGTTCCTCTGCAGTTAAACTCTCAGGCACCTTACAAAAGTGGATTTGCAAAGAGAGCAGGAGCAGCAATATATTTTAAACTCTGCAGATCAAGCAGAGGTGTTCAGGTATGGCAAGGGAATTTTGCAATCCTGATAATTGGAAGGAGTCACTTTCAAGAAGCACCATTTGAAGGCAATGTGTTGTCTCTTTGAAAAAATCCAGGTCAGAAAGGACTTGAATTGTTTTGCTATGAGGGCTGCACCAGTTCAGTCATCCAACATATCCAGTGTCATGAAAATTAGGAAGATTTAGGAAAGGGCTAATGGATACCAATTGTAATCCTATTCATCTTCCTGTAGCAAATACTGAACCAATCTCTGCTCTTTCTGGTTTTTAAACTGTGAGGTAGATAACTGAGGAGTAATGTGTGCTTTGTAGCCTGTTTGCTTCTATGTAAGGGGTTAGTTTTCAAATTTTATAGTTGTGAGAATGAAAAGGCCTTAAATTTTTCAACTAGTATAGTTTTCACAATTCTGGGATTTTCTGCAGAAGGGCAGGCTGAGCTGCAGTACTTGGTAGTGCTTTTGAATGATTTCCAGGATATTCCTGCTTCCAAAGATAGTAGGCAATAAATGCCCAGTTAGGCTGTTGGAAATTTGAAATTGGGAATGGGAATGAAAATGGGAATTTTCCACACCCTGGAGCTGTTGGTGTATTCCCTATGTTCTGCTCTCAGGAGAAGCTGTGAGGTCAGTCCAAGCTCAAACTGAGTGCTGGTGGCTGCTTTTCCTGCTGGTGAGGCCCTTCAGGCACAGAATATTTGCAGACATTTGATTTTCCCATTGCAGTTTGTCCCTGTAGGTCGTGGTCCTGCAGTTCTGCTGGAGCTGGGACCCCCAGATGAGCTCAGCCCCACTTCCTGCAGCATCAGTGCCAAATTATTCACTGCTGAGAAAAAACCATTTGCATTTGAGAACAGTATTGCTATTTCTCAGACTGAAATCCATAGTTTACATAGCAACTCATCTTAAAACTGGAACAAGAAGCAAAATGAACATAAACCCTGCTTCCAGTGCAGCCAGTGAGTGATTGTGTTTTTACAGTAGATGAAGAACTGAGGAATTATTGATCCATTTTCTTCTTTTTGAGGTTTGTTTAGTGAATAAGTAGAATTAGACCAGGCACTACATTTTTCATTACAATTTGCCTGGATTTATCTCTTAAACTAGGCTTGAAGGGTGAGGCTCTGTCTGCAGGTGAGTCTGGTGCAATACAGCAGCAGAGATTTGTTTGCTGTACTTTAAAAGAAGGCACCAATTCCAATTCATTTTCAGTTTCCTGCAGAAAACTAAAACCATGGCTTTAAATCAGTTTTGTCCTTTAACCCTTGGCTCTTCTGACTTGTAACAAGTGGAGTACAAGTTTGCATGCCCTCCTAACTGAACAAAAGAAATAGAAGATTTGGTTTATTTTTAATTTTTTTTTTCAGAAGAAACCTGAAGACATGGTTTATTTTTTAGGCTAGCAGCTGGTGGTGCTTGGGCTGTCAGTAATTAAAGTTTATTTTGATTACCAAACCCTTCCTTTGTTCACTGCCCACTAGGCTGGGAGCTCCTTGACCAGAAATACACAGAAAATGTGGAGATTTTCAGTGCTCTGCTGAAGGTTTTATCAAACCTGGGACTCTCACCCAGCTGTGGAATTCAAGCTTTAGGAATTAGGTTGGTTTAACTCCATTAATCCTATTGAAACCAAAAGCCTACCTGGGTGGAGAGAGTGAGGAGCACTAAACCTGAGATTTATGGGTAGAAAGCTGAGTTTCACCTCTCAGGGTACAAATGGGCATTGATGTACATCAAGTGAATAATTCAGTAGTGCTTGTTCAGAGTTCACAGCATCAGCATTTGCCAGCAAATCTGTTTACTGCCAGTTGAACATTAACAAGGCTATGGTGCAGAAATTGCTTTTGAGCAGATCCCCTTGGCTGATCATGTATTTGCATTAGTATTTGTCATTTCTTTTTGGCAGTACCAAAGTGTGCAAAAATATTACAAAAGCACAGGAGGGGACATTGATCTCTGCCTTGTAGCACTTGGGAGTGGAATGCAGAGGCAGATACTGAAATGAAATCATCAGCAGAATGTGGTTCCCAGGAGCCTTTGTTACCCTTTGTATTGATTTTAAGCTAATTTTATCTCCAGTTTCTCATCCAGTCCATCATCATGGATGGAACTTGTACAAATATTTATCATTACATCAATATAAAACCAAATGTCAGCCCAGAAACCTGCTAATGTTTGCTTTGCAACACAAAATTTGAGAAAAATGAGAATACTGAAGAACAGAGGAGAAGCCCTGATGATTTTCTTACTCTTACTGTACTGGTTTTTCAGGGGGAAAAAACCAAATTAAGCCCAGCTAAAACCATTAATAGCTTTCCTATTAGCTAATTCTGATAGATTTCCCAGAACTTCACCAAAAGTGGAACTTTTGCTCCTTTTGGGTGCCTGGACTGTAATATGTGAAAACAAGGGTTTGGGAGATTGTCCTTTGGACATGGCATGCAAAGTTGTCCTGAAAACTTGAAGACATTTTTTAAAAGTGAGCCAGGAGCTGAATTCCCACAGACTGAAAGCTGCAGGCAGATGCCTCCCAATGTCTTCAAAAGCATCTCGGTACCTTTGCAAATAAAGCACAAAACTTGTGGGGAAGTGGTTTTGCACTAAAGGGAAATAATTATCAGAGAAAAAAAAATCATTAATGTGAAAGGCAGAGCATCTTGATTATTCTGCATTTTTCATGTTCATTTCCTAGTTCAATGCTGTGCATAAGTAAGATTTTTCCCCTTTATAAATGATATAAAATAGATAAAGTGTGAAAAGTAGTTTGATACTTGACAAAATAAATGCTTCTTAGGAGAGTGATAATATTGATGAGGAGAATAACTTTGCTGATCGGGTTTGGTGGTGCAGTGTCAGGGGTTCCCCACAGAGTTGTGTTGGAATGATGTGAGACACACAAAAACCATTCCCAAAACTGGGGAAGCCAGTGGGGGACACCAGACCCTGCCCTGCCTGCCAGACAGAAAACAGATACAGGCTGGTACTGAGCAGAAGGTGAATTTAGTTCTTTGTAACTGTTTGTAAAGATTTCTGTTTCGGGTTTCTGATGGGCAGATGTGCTCTGTGCTGTCAGGCAGATTTTCCCTCTCCTGTGCCTCGCTCGCTGAGATCTGCCCGGTACAAGCCCCAGCAGTGCAGAGCAGGGAGCATCCCAGCCAGTCTGGCTCACACACACCTCTGGGGGGGAAGGAACAAATCTCTAATTCATATTGAATTCATTCACTGCATTCCAAAATGATTTGAGGGGTTTGGGTGATAACAGTGTTAAAATGGTTCTGCATTTTCTAGGACAAATCTGTTGCTTTTCAAGGTTTCTTCGAGAGATGCAGGCTGTACATTTCTAATCATCAGTAACTGTTTTGCTTTTAAACTTTCTTATCTCAATACTGACTAAATGATTTGGAATTTGAGGAGACAAGGGAGCAAGCTTGCATACTACAGTAATTTTTTATACTTTACCTTCATCTATTTATGAATTTATTATGAGAAGTATTTTTAAACATGAAACCTGCTTTTGTTGTGAATTTTAGCAAAGTAGTGGATACATTGTACTGTGTATCATTAAAAAAGGTTTAATTAAAGTAAACATTTGGCAATTAATACCTTTTGTTGTTATTTTATGCATGTGCCTTGTTGTGGTATATGATCAGGAACAAAATCAATTTTAGGAAATTCTGTATTCTATCCTACAGTGATGTATGCTCTACTTTTACCAAGATATGACCTAGTTTACTCTTAATTAAACAAATGGTGCTGAACTAACTTCCTCTTATTCTCCAATGTCCATCACCCCCAGCAATGCATGCACTTCCAATTGTTCCCACTTAGCAAACTCTCCAGCAGAGCTGACTGGAAGATGAAGAATGAAACCCCAAATGCTTGGTGTTGGATGAGTGCAGATAACCCTCCCAGTGCCTGCAATTAAGTGTGAACAATGCTGTACCTCCCCAGGGCAATGTTGAGATCCTGGACTTGACTGAAGTGCTGTAAATTAAACAAAGCAACACCCCTTTCTCTTTGCTTGGCTCTTTAATTTGAGCATCAGCAGATGGGAGTTGGTGATCCACAGCAGCCAAATTTTGAATTTCTGGGTTTGCATTGTCTGCTGCTTCAGTAGCAGCCTCAGGTGCCAGAGGAGGAGTTGTCAGTGCCATGGCAGGCTCCAGAGCTGGCTCCTCAGGTGCTGCTGCAGTGGATTTGTCACTGAATTCTCTTAAGGACTCATTTTTACTGTGACTGCCTGGCAGGGAGTGCTGGAGGGGATCAGTTGAGAGGGAAACAGGGCAGGTGTCATGAGTAACATCTGCTCCTGAAGGGGCTGACCTGCGTGTTCTCATCTTCTGCACATCTGTGTGGGCAAAAAACCCAACTTTTCCTTTTAATAGCTTGTTATAAGTGCATGTGATTCCCAGAAATTATTTCCCATTTCCGGGAACTCTCCCTGGAATCCTCCAAAACTGTGAAATAGTTTGGATACAAGAGATCTACACACACTACAACCATTTTTCATTGGCTGTGGTGAACTGACCTTCCACTATGCAGTTTGTACCTGCAAAAAAACCTCCTGTATTTTTTACAGTTTAAGTTCACTGAATATTGTTTTCTTCACATCTATGGGCAGGAAGTTAGCTGTTAAACTAGCAAAAAGCATTTTCCCAGATACAATTCCATAAAACAAGACACCAATCCCAGATCCCATTGAAAATCAGATTCTGAGATTCTTCCCTGTGCACCAGGTGCTGCTTCTGCTTCAGGAACAGATCAATAAATAAAGCACTAAATAAATAAATCACCTGCTGGGTGTTAAACTGTAAGGTACGTTTGGCATGATCCCAGTACTGAATTGTGAGCTTGGTATAAAAAACCAGACAATGCAAGGAGGAGAGGTTTTAGTGAAGACCTGCTGAGTGCCAGGTGGTCTGAATGAGACAAATTAAAGCAATCTTTACACAAAGTAAACCCACCTGTGCTGTTTGGAATATGCACTCATCTGTTTTACTCACAGAAACACTTTACTGAAACTTGTAAGTGTGCAGCCCGTTTCTGTCAATATTGAGAACAGGATTTATTTCATCACCCCAGAACTCATCCTTGTCCAGACAGAAGAGTTTACCAGGGCTGTGTGAGATGTGCTGTGCTGTCTGTTAGTCCCCATGTCTGTACAAGTTACAGAGCATACAGGGCACTGCTGAGTTCCAGAGAAACTCCTGTAGTAACCCCAGCTTCCCCCTTTACACTGATGGAAGGAGATTTCCACCTCTTTTGGCAGCTGCCTTCTGTGTGTGGTGTTATCCAGGTCACTCTTTCTAATAATTCCCTTTATTTCCTTCTCATCTGCTGTTTTTTCAGCATTTTGGCATTTTCAGGGTCTGCCTCTCACCAGGCTGGAGCTCAGTCCATGGAGCTGGAGAACCTGGAATACCCTGAGCCTTGGAGGTGATGTGACAGAGAAAAACAGACTGGCTTCCTTTTCTACAAACACATTTTATGTTAATTTTTCCATGAGGGACGAGATCCAAGAGGTCCATATGCAGTTCCTTCATGAACCTTTTGAAGTGTTCATCCACATTGTAGAGAAAAAGAGGAGAAACACACAGAACCTTTTCTGTTCTTCAGCAACTCCCAACATTTTTATTCCTTGCTTCACCAATTCTGGTGAAGTTTGAGAGTTTTGCAACATGCTTTAGTACTGAAACAATGTGACTTTAAATCATCCTGACCTTACAGAATTGGAATCTTTACTTGGATTCGGCGTTCTTTGCAAATACTCAGTATATGACAGGAAAGTGCTCAAGGAACAGGTCAATATCTGTTCATTGTACCAATAAAAAGGCAAGAATGTGCTGCTGTAAATACTTTTCCAGTGAAGAAGCAGGAAATGAACAGTTCAGGGCAGTGTCCTCACACTGCATGCAGTGAGACACTGAAAGCTGCTCAGGAAACTTTGCAAGAGATGAATCCACAGTCCTGGCAGAGCAGGGGGTACAGTGCTCTGCAAACCAGGGAACAAACAACAAAATGTGACTGCACAGCAGCCCTGGGCTCTCAGAGCTGCTGCTGGGGTAAGGAGCAGGGAAGGATTTGGCCAGAAGTCATTCTGAGAGCCCTGCAGGAACCTGGGAGAATGAACACCCAGGTTGTGTTTGTACAATTTCTGATTCGGAAAAAAAAAAAAATCTTAAAAATCTGACTAGTCCCTGATGTGGATTGATCTTTGTGTGTAAGTTGACTTTGGTATAAAACAATTAATTGGGTTATGTTTTCCAAGCTTATGTGTTATAACAAATAACACAGAAATATTTTCAAGGGCATCTTTGGGATGAAAACTTTGGAATTATTTTACAAAAATAATAAAAAATAAATTACTCTTTCTTTTAAAACTAACAGCTATAAAATCCACGAACCAAATAACATATAACATTGACATGAGATGAAATATATTACACTAAAGGCCAGTTAATTACCACAGTGGTATGAGGCTTCAAGTAAATTAGGAGGCACTTTCTGGATGAGCAGTAGTCACTGATTCAGGGTAAAGTCCCAACTCACAGAAACACATGAAACAAAACTGCTAAAGCTTTCTAAGGTTCAAAATTCAAAAAAGGGGAAAGGGGAAAGGGGAGGAAAGGGGAGGAAAGGGGAGGAAAGGAAAGGAAAGGAAAGGAAAGGAAAGGAAAGGAAGGAAAGGAAAGGAAAGGAAAGGAAAGGAAAGGAAAGGAAAGGAAAAGGAAAGGAAAGGAAAGGAAAGGAAAGGAAAGGAAAGGAAAGGAAAGGAAAGGAAAGGAAAGGAAAGGAAAGTGCATATAGAAAGGCAAAGAGCAAAAAGGCCACAGAGGGCACCCAGGTCTGCTGCTTCCCTTCCTGGACTGTGGAATTCCAAGACAATTAAGTCTTCACACAGCAGAGAGGAGCAATAAAACTCCAGGGACATGGGAGAACAGGCACAAGGAAAGGCAGCAGCAGGTCAGATGAGAGCAAGTCCAAAGTGGAACAGATTGAACTCCACTCTGATTGAAGGGAGCATTCAGTACTTGCAGAATTCCAGGCATTAATACTTGTTGTGCTCTGTACAGCCCACGTGGAATGGACTGAGTGACCCCAGCACCACAGTCTGGTATCCTCAAGATCCTCAAAGCTAAATCTTCCAGCAAAAAAAGGAGGTACTGTTGTGGAGGGATTTAAGTACCAGAACATGAATAATTTACTATGAAATATTGCTATTGAAGTCCCTAACATAACAAAGAGGAAGACAGTAAAGGGTAATTCCAGCCATAAATTACATACTTAGAAGCACTATAAAAAGCATTATTGATACTTAATATAATCAGACACGTACCTATATGTACTACTGATAACCATACCTAATTAGGAAGATTGTATTGATTCAGAGTTTCAAAAATTTAAAAGGCAGCACTTTGTGGCACTCCTGTAAAGCACAGTGTGTTTGGGCAAGAAAAGCACAGCACTGAGTGGTCCTTAAACAATCCTGCCACCTCAGCGAGGTGCAAAGTTCTCCAGCTGGAAGACCAGGTCTACAGCAGCGTCCACATCGGGCACAATGTGGTCAGGCTCCACCAAGGCGGGGTCGAAGCTGAAATCCCTGTGCCCGTGGAACACGTTCTCAGCCAGGCCGTCCCTGCCGGGCAGGGCCGGCTCGCTCTGGGGGTCGTACACCCCGGTGCAGACCAGCACGGACCGGCAGCGGGCAGCGGCTGCAGGCGCCAGCCCCGTGTCCCAGCCCAGGCCAGGGGCTGTGCCTGCAGGTGCCAGCTCCGTGTCCCAGCCCAGGCCAGGGGCTGTGCCTGCAGGTGCCAGCTCTGTGTCCCAGCCCAGGCCAGGCTGGAGGCACTGGGGGAGCAGGGCAGGGGCTGTTCCTGCCGCAGCCTTGGCCTGCAGGCGGGCTCTGGGGCAGCTCTGCTGCAGGTAGCGGTTGTACAGGTTGGCTCCGTACACATCCGTCATCACGTTGTCCCTGCAAAGCACAAAGGCAGTCAGCACCTCAGCTGCAGCTGTCAAAGGCATTCTTGCATTTCATCATTTTGAAATAGAGATCGTTGCATGGCACTGAGTAGTTTATTTAGTTGTTGTTTGGCACTGGGTGATTGGAAATTTGTACTGGTATGTCAAGTAGATTGTTATTTCCCTTCTCCCATCACATGGTCTATCCCTCATCCACCCTTTGCTATATCCCCCTGTGGTCTGCCCCCCCTGGTTACCCCTCCCCTTGCCCCTCCTCAATGGGATCCCATTGACTGTGGTCCTCTTCCCCCAACCCCATCCCCTCGGGTATAAAGGTGCCCTGCAAGAAGGCAGTGCCCTCTTTTCCAGCTGGGAGGTCACCAGCGTCTGAGGTGTCCCTTCCCAAGCCAATGACCAGGACAATCCTCCCCACGTGGAGAGGAGCATTTCTCATCTTTTGCTTTGTCCCTGTCAGAGCGTGCGGGGCAGGGTCCACAGCCAGCCAGAGTGGGCTCAAACAACAGCCCGAGAGTCACGGATTATTACAAGAGATTTTTGGAGTTCACTTGAGTTAGCAAAATGAATTAAGCATTTTAATTCTAGCTTGTAGAATTATGTGTTGAATTTTAACCTTTTACTTAAGAAACCTCTGCCATGATACAAAGGGCATAGGAAAATGCAAATTTCTGAAGCTTCTTGCATCAAGAATAAAACCAGGAGAAGACCAAGGGATGCAAGAAACCCAGAGAAAGGGGCTCTTTTGTCTCCAAACTGATCAAGGCTGACAGATGTACTCAGATAAGCACCAAGGTGTAAGGGGATACAGTATGGGTAAATGAAGGTGGCATAGAATGTAATCTTATCCCATAAAGAGTTTCAGCTGAACCAATTACTAAAGATTAGGAGCAGGCCTGATGTTAACAGGCCACACCTGCAGCCAATCAGAACAGTGTTATAAAAGAGTGGATGGGTGGGATCTGGAGTCAGATGGCTGCTGTGAGGAGAAGGAAGAGGCAGTGCCCAGAGGAGCTGCCTACGAGAAACATCAAGGAGGTACAAAACTATGGAACCCCTGCACTATAATGACAACACCAAGGGACCAAAGTGCACACGCAAAGGAGAAAAGTTAAAATTTCAATGCTGTGGAAAACCGCAATCTTCGGCCTCAGAGGTCACTGAGAGACCCCCGTGCGACCACCACAGCAAACAAGGCATGCCCAGAAGGACGTGGATCTGATTACCATGCGAGGCGAGGACAGGCGGGGCCAGGGGTTGAATATGCATGGCAAGGTCGTGCAATGTAACGAAGATGGAATATCTTGGAGAATAAAGATGTGGGTCAGACTGGGGCTTGGAGCACGAGTTTTCAGGAGCGCTATCTCGCTTGTGCCGGGTGCTGAAAACACATACCCACTTCATAACTACATCAGACTGTGGAGTCTATTTATTCTCCATATTGTCTCAATTTCATCTAACACTTTGTTGTATACTTTCCACCACTTTGTGTGGAATCAGGCAGACAGGGAGAAGCCCAACCCCTCAGCTATTTTATTGCACTGTTTTCATGAAGCATGACAGGATAAAAATGAATCTCTCTCCATATTGGAGCAAGGGGAGAGAAAATCAAGGTATGAGCAGCCCATGAATGAGCTTATTATATTGCCAAACATCTTGGAGATTCTGAAATAGTCTTTAATATAATGCAGCTTTATCTTTTTCTCTGAAAAGGATTCTATGATGTGGCAGCACATGCAGTAGCATATGACCAACCTAAATGACCTCAGAGATAAAGTCCAGCTCTGCAGTCTCTAACTGTCCTTTGCTCAAAGGCAGTTGGTGTTACACCACTAAACCTAACAGAATAAACACCCAGGCAAACCCTTTGTGTTAGATTGACACAGCCTATTACAGAAAAAAAAAACCCCTAAATAAAAAATCAGGAGAAATCTTAGTTGTGTATAAAACATCTTTTGTGCTCCTGCAGAAATTACACATAAAAAGAGCAAAGCATCATTAATCTTTAAGATTAGAAATGTGAAAGATACACCGCAGCACCAAGAAAGTTAGATGGTCTTAATGGTAGGAGAAACAAGCTGGTAGGAGATGTGTGTTTTTCTTGGCTGGCATTTACACTGTGAGTAATTTCCTGGTGTATTTGTCAGGCTCAGCACACCTGACCCCACAGCACAGAGGGTTTGGGATTTCCTGCTGTGCCTCTGGGGCTCAGCAGACCTTACCCCACAGCATAGAGGGTTTGGATGGGCTGCTCCCAGCTCCTCTGCAGGGCCTGGGCCCGGATCAGGTGCTCTGCATACTGGTATGTCAGCCTGCTGGGCTTGCCCATCAGCGCCTCGTACTTCAGGTCTTTGCCAGTGATCTTCTTGTAAATGTTTTCCAAACAAACCATGAATGTTCCATGCCCAAACCTACAGAGATATAAAACCAAAGCATGAACATTCTGTGTCCAAACCTACACAGATAAAAAACCAAACCATGAATGTTCCATCCCCAAACCTACGTAGATACAAATCCAAACCATGAATGTTCTGTGTCCAAATCTACCCAGATATAAATCCAAACCATGAACTTTCCATCCCCAAATCTACACAGATATAAATCCAAACCATGAACATTCTGTGTCCAAACCTACACAGATATAAAACCAAACCATGAATGTTCCATCCCCAAACCTACACAGATACATTACCAAATCAAATTACATTAAGCACAAATTTAAAACATCAAGCAAGGCTTTTTTATTTCATTATTTTTTAGGAAAAAGTTGTGTCCTGCAGCTATCAAATTCTGATCAGCATGCAACATTTCTGCAGCTGGTTCACTGAAAATTTAGTGCTGATTAACTGAACAACTGACAGCACAATAAACCCACATTACTGGGGTGGCACAACAGATTTATCTAATTTTAAAATTGCTCACTGGAGGTATCCTGGCTGCCTTACTGCAGCCTGAAGCCATCACACAGATATTTTTCCAGTGTGTTAATTAGAGATGGCCTCTGCTTCCAAAGACATATCTGAACAGATCTTTGATCCAGGACTGAGGCAGCAACCAAGTCACAGTAAGAAGTTTCTATTTCAAATTACAGACTGAGGGGAAGGGAGGGGAAACAAACCTATTAAAGAAGTACCTTCTATTGAAAGCCAAATCAAACAAAACCTCTCTAAGAGATCCTGGCACCTTGTTCTGTGTGTTCTGCTTGTTTTTCCTTGTGTTCCCCAAAGAGCTCCCTGCATTGTCCCCAGCTCAGAACCACTCACTGCTTTCAACCAGCAGGGTCAGCCCTTTACCCTACCAGGAAAAGAGAAATTCCAAAGAGGGACCTAATGAAATGAAACAATGGCCTTGATAATTTTTTCATTTTTGCCTTTGAAGCGAGGCTCTGAGGCCCTCAGGAAAAAAACCTCTCTTTCTCCATTGTTCTGGGACTGAGGAAACAAAAGGTTTAGAGCTTAAAGGCAGCTTTTCTCTTGAGAAGTGATTTCCTGGCTGCAATAATGCAGCCAGCAGCCAGGCAGCATCAGCTGAAAGTGCATTAGAGATGCTGCATTCAAAGCCAAGCCATCAAGCATTCTGTATTCAAGTGCTGACCCTGAATCCTGCTGGAAAAATGAGGAAGCCCCAAAGAAATCCCAGTGATGTCGCAGACATCCTTTGTGAAAAATCCTTTCTGTAGGATTTTTCCTGCTGGAGCTGAGAAGCTCAGTAACAAATGTAAACAATTATTATCTGCTGCTGTGGAATGCAACAGGTCCACCTGTGATTGATCCCCTGCAGATGTTTGGATTTACTGACCACTCACGGTGGAGCTGCTCTCGCTCTCTGCCGAGACACAGACCTTTGTTATTATTCTTTCTATTCTATTCTTAGCTTAGCCAGCTTCTGAAGAAGCTCCTTTCCCTTCTTATTTCTATGTAGTACAGCAATAATGTTATATATATATATATATATATTATAATATAATAAATAAAGCCTTCTGATCATGGAATCAAGATCCTGACTCTTCCATCCTCTAAAAAACCCCCGTGACCACGGTCACACAGTGACACGAACACAGCACTCACCTTGGGGACTGTGCCTCAGCCACCCACATCAGGTCCATGTTGCAGGCCAGCACAGGAATGTGAGGGTAGTTTTCCTGCCCATAGGGGTTGCCAGGATAGCCACTGGTCAGCAGAACATCAATGATCAGCTGCAGGCTGGTTTCCCATCGCACTGGCTCCCCAAACAGCACCACAGCTGGGAGAGGCACAGAACAGCCATGGAACTGTTAACAGAGCACTGGAAACTTGGCCTAAGGAGACTCAGCAAGTCACTTAAAATAACCAGGAACTGATCAAACAGTCACATTCATTTAGGGGCTTAATATATCACATGCACATCCAATCATAGAAATATCAGAAGTAACAAGATTTTACCCACTGTAAAATCTACAGGTTTAGGAATTTTATTTTATAGGTGAAGTTTCTCTAGAAATTACACTATTAATTTCTAAATTGTATTTCTAAGTCTCCCATAACTTATGAATTCCCTGTTTACATGCAGTATTTAAATACAACACCAGGGATGTTGATTTGTTCACCTCAGAACACAATTTGGATGGGTTTTTTTTTAATTGCTTTGGTCTCCAGCAATAATCTGACATGGATATTTTTAAATCCTAAGGTCCAATTTCTACTTTCCTGTAGCTCAGATGAGATGAGAGTGAACACAAGACCCTTCTCATACTACAGCTGATCCTGACTACTTGTAAGAACAAGATTAATTATTTCTGATTAATGAACATCAGCTCATTCCTCATTTATGAAGGGAGAACAACAATAGCCTGTTAAAGGCAGATGAAAAGGAAAGGAGACCTCAGATACCCTTCAAACTTTAAAACCCAGAGGCTGAAAACTGCATGCTTTAAAAAACAGCTTTAAAAAACATGATGCTTTCAAATGAATGACACATGTCATTAGCAAGGAAATTTTAGGATTATCTCAGACAAATGTTCAAAGTGCCCAGCAATCCAAAAATAATTTCTGATAATAGAATAGAATAAAATAAAATAAAACTATTTCATTTATTAATGGATAGATGCAAGTTAAATAAAGACAACTGACCCTCAATCTTGGGAAGCTCCACAGCAGACGGGGACTGCAATAAGAAAAAAGTGAACGTTTTCTACAAGATGAAACATCTATTTTTAACAGAATAAATTCCAGCTCAGCTCCCACAGCTGCCTCCTGCCCCTCCAAGAGGAAATGCACTCTATATTGGTATATTCCTGATGTCAGTTCACTCAGAGACTTGTGTTTCCTCTCTGAAGTGACACCTCTGGCACAGGGACAGCAGTGGCTGTGCTGTACCTGCTCCTGCCTCCTGCTTCTCCTCAGCTGCTCTGGAGTTTTTAAACTCCAGCTGTTAAAATTCCTTGTGTTGTGATTTCAGTTGTTTAAATTACTTGTTTAATTAGTTGTTTTAACTCCTTGTGTAGAAAAGTATGGATGTTTATTTTTCCACAGGAGTAAGAGGCCTCCAGTAGTACCAGGACATTTGAAAAACAGTTTTTGAGATGTTTTTCTTTAACACTTCTAATAAAGAATGCACTGCATAACATGTAGTATATTTGCTAAACAATTAGGAATCTGCACTTCATTATTTACTCTGTGTGGTGACAAACACTTTAACAGGTTCTTGACCTTCCATCCCCATGGGTGAGGAGCCCAGCAAAAGGCGCCAGAGCTGAGCTGTGATCCTGTGAGCCACAGAAAATGTCCTTATTACAAGTGGGGAAATCCACAGCACACCCAGCTATTCACTTCTGCTTCAATTCTGCACAACCCAACTGGAACCACTGCACCCACTGCTGCCATTTAAACAGGGCTATAAACAGCAAAGGGAGTCCTTTGAGGGAAAATGATTTCTCTTCAAAGCTTTCATTTGCAATCAAAGCAACCTCATGGGTTAGAAACAATACCAACACAATCATATATTCAGGGAAAAGCTTTTGTTATCTTCCACACCTTCTGAGGAAGCTAATCAGCTTTTCAAGGCAGATTTTGCACTAGGTACCTGTATTAGATTGTGAGTTTTCCAGCAACAGCAGGCTATAAAATCAAAGGCTGGGTTAAACAATTACTACTGAGACAAAAGAGTTGTTCTTGAGAATGTTGTAATAAAACAAATAAGGAAGCAGAAAAGCAAAGCCAAAATACAATGTAAGAACAGCAGCATTAGCTTGGTAGGTAAATATTGATCCCTGTTGCAGGATGCCACGCAAGGAACAAACAGAGAGGTTTGAAACACAAATCTCACTCACCAGGACATTGGGCCTTCTGTCATGGTCAACTGCATCGAGCAGGGGCCGTTTCTCCCTCAGAGTGTCAATGGTGATGGGCTGGCAGAAGCCAAGGCTGGGGTAACCAGCTAAGGACACACAGCTGCTCACAGGGAAAGGGTTTCTGACTGCTCACTCCACCTTAACCATTTAAAGGTACTCAACTGACAAATTAGTTAGCAATGAAAGCAACATCAAAGACAGAATTTCCTTCTGTGAGACAAAAAGATGATTTTGATAAATGAGAGACTAAAATTCTTCTGTTTTGTTTTCAGTCCTCTCCTCTCTGAGCCAAGCCTAATGAATTTTGAATTTAGAAATGCATTTCTGAGAGACAATACCTTCAATACCTTTTTCTCAGTTTTGTACTTCAAACAGAGCTTATGCTTAAAAGTTGTATATACATTTTTACAACTTATGATTTACACCAACTTCAATGACAATCCCACTGAAGGAAGAAGTGCAGAAGGGACTTAATGGAAGCCTGAGCAAAGCTTATGCAAAAGTTAAGGTTACAGTTTGTCATTTTGATACCATCATGATATCAATATAATTCAAATTCTTTGGGCACTAGGTATAAAACCATATTCAAAACATAAATTTGGCACCATACTAGGAACTATCATTACTATTTATTCCTGCATTTGTAGGGTTGAAATATTTGGTTTTCACTTCATTCATAGGCTGCCCTGAACCTAATTAAGGAAAAATCTTTGACAGAAAGTTGTTGGCTTTTTTAAACTCTTTTTTTAAAGATACTCTTGAGCAATATCAAGAAGGGGTCCTTGTCCAGATACCAGGACACATTTTTTATGGTAACGCTTGAACATCCGCAGAGGACTGTGGGACATCATCACTTGATCTTGGGAAATCTGTTTGGGATTTAAAAACAAAAGGACCCTGTTGTATTCCAGAGAAGTTGTTTATACATAGATTCAATTAACAGATGTGACAGATTCCAGGAATTACATAACAATCAGCATTTTCTCCTTTCACAAATGATGTATTGATAATATGACAGAAAAAAATACCTTACTGACAAGTTATCACACATCCCCCTTTCAGCTCCCAGCTCGATTCAACACGAACAAGCCTTTCTCTCCTGGTTTTATAAATTCACCAAATTAATTTGGAAATTCACCAAATTAATCTGGAAGCAATCAGGGAAGGAGAATCACAACTCATTCCAATTGTGGGCCCTTGGCTAAACTGCAGCTGTGATTTAATTGAACCAGATTACCACTTTCTTTTAGCTTACATGTCCCCACCCCTTCACCAGGACAGGCAGTAACCAGTAGGACTATTATTCTGGAAAGATGCTCCTGTGATTCACTACTTACCATCTTTCCAAAGAAATACCTTTAGCTTTACTACTGGAAAAACCAGTGCCTTTACCAGTTAGTTCTGGACAGCATTTTTTACTTTCAGCAAAGCACATCAGGGGGCTTAAGGGAAAAGCAGCCCTGATGAGCTGAGCAGCATTTAGGGGTAGAGAACACATGTGACACATGCAGTGGATGCACTGAGTGACTCACTGGAACCCCCAGCAGGTGGGACAGCTGCTCAGCCTTCTTCTGGCGCAGGCAGTTCCCAGCGTTGGTGACAAAGACCACGGGCACCAGGAACTGTCCCTGAGGGTTGACCCAGCTTGCCAAAGGCTGCTCTGGCAGCAGGAATGGGGGTCCTGCCTCGCACCAGCACCCCATCGATGTCAAACAGGAACCCAAAGGACGGCAGCACGCTGGGCTGGGAGGGATGAAATCAAAGGGTGCATTAGTTATGTCCTTACATATTACATCAAATATTACATATTACATCGAATATTACATATTACATCAAATATTACATATTTAATAGAGTTTACAGCAGCTACAGCCCCCTGAGAACAGACACCTCCAATGAGAGCAGGGGAGCTACAACCCTGCACATCTTACTGTGCCTTACAGGCTTTCATGCTAAAAACATGTTGACACAAGCAGCACCACAACTCCCTCTGCCTTATGCATACAGACTCATGAGAGCTATTTGCCTTACAAATAGTCCAGACTATTACAGAAGATAGGAAAAATAACTTAAACTGATGCCAAGAGGTACAAAATACATGCTGCTGTGCCAGTGAGTCACACTTCAATGGCTTAACCCCCACAGAATTCTAACAAAATATGAAAAAGTAAATTTTTCAGCAGTAGGCAGGTCTTGGACACAAGCATTGTACTTGGCTGCTCCCTTACAAGGTGTTTGTAGTAAACTGTTCTGTTCCACAAGAGTTTGATTACAGCCAAGTTCCTGCTGTGCTGCACACATGGCTTTGGTCCCAGTTTCACACCGGGCAGGCTAATTGGCAAAGTCAGCACCTCCTTACACTGCTCGAGTTACTAAGATGTAACTGAACAATGTAAAGTCTCCTTGCCTGCCTTGGGGGCAGTGAGGAGCTGGACTTGGGGAGCCCCGGCAAGGAGAGTGAGGAAGGATGAGCTGGGGAACCAGGGCGAGGAGCAGAGACAGAGAGAGGAGTGTGAGCAATGAAACTGTGACTGGATCAGGCTGGAAAAGCAGGGAACAAAACCTGTCAGCTAAAACTCACTCTCTCCGAGCCTAAAGCAGGAACCAGGAACCTCGGGATTTATGAAAAGGGAGGGGTAAGGCTGAGCGAGACGGGAGAACAGGCACAGAAAGGATGCAGTGATGGGAGCTGGGACAGTTTTTGCTAACAGGCACAGAAAGGATGCAGTGATGGGAGCTGGGACAGCCTTTAACAGGCACAGAAAGGATGCAGTGATGGGAGCTGGGACAGCCTTTGCTGCCGGGGCTGGCTCAGGGCACGCACCCGCAGCCGCCGTGGCCGCTGTGCAGGAGGAGCAGCGCACTTTGCCGGCTCCAGCAGCACTTTGTTCCACATTCAGTTACTCACACACCACGTTTTTCCTGCAGCCGGGCACGGCACAGGGACAGGCCACCGCTGGGAATGGGATGCAGCTCAAACAACAGCGGGAATCCGCCCCCACAGGCAGCCCGAGTTCATAACTTCAACACTAGAAATATATTGCATTCCCATTCATTTAAATTAGGCTGGGGTTTTGTCTTTGCATGCAAGAACTTCCCCTGAAACCTTCTCCTCTCTCCTCTGTAGAATCATCAGCCTTTTAAGACCAAACCCCTGAAGTCCTGGTCTCCACATGGCCTGGACCCATTTCAGGAAAGCTAGGTCAGAAATAACCCAACTGCTGCAGAGATGCTGCTAAAGGCTTGCTAATAAATGCAGAGCAATCTTCCCAGGCTTTGTGAATGGGTACATGGAACTGCTCAAACTACAGTGGTATTGCAATAAGTCTGTAGCAGATGCGATCCTTTACGTTAATTTTGCGACATATGAATAACAAGATGTATAGATAACAGATTCCAAATGGGAATTTTACAGTGAGTAACGCTAGCAGGAAGAAAAATAAAGGGGATATATATAATAGATATATAATAGATATCATGGCAGATAGAGGTTATTAAGTCAGCAGCTTTGTTTCGCTTTTGACCCTAAAGAAATTGTTGGTGGCAGGAGTGCTGTGCCGCGGTGCACAGCCAAAGGGACAGAGCCGGCAGCGGTCGGAAGGAGTTTCCCTGGTTCTCTCTGTAAGACCAGAGCACACGCAGCCCCGGGACAGGAGTCACGGCCGGCAGTGCCGGGAAATCCGTCCCGGGGAAGCGATAACACCCCCGGGCATCCCCGGCTGCGCTCCGCCTCGCCCCGCGCCCGTTTCGCTTTCGCTGCTCCCCGGCCCGCCCGCCCCGGCCCCGGCCCCGGCCCCGCTCCACCGCGCTGGGCCCGCTCCGCCCGGTCGAGGGGCCGCGCATCCCGCGGGGCGCCGGCAGCCGCGCCGGCCGGGCGGCCCGAGCAGGGCGCGCAGCGGCGGCAGCGCCCGGCGCATGGCGAGGAGTGCGGGGCCGGCACCGCCCCGCCCGGCGCGGCACGCACGGGCAGCGTCACCCGCCGTCACGGCGCCAGCCCCACGGCGGAGCGCCGGGCGACACCGCCCGGAGAGGGCTCCGCGCCCCCGGGCCCGCACCGCGGCTGGCGGCGCTGCCGAGAGCGGGCAGTGCAACGTCCCGAGCCGGGAGATAACCGGGGCTCGGTTTGGTAACGGAGCAGAAAAACATTCTGTCTGGTTCTGCCTGGCCAAGGGATGAAGGGGCTGGAGCATCTCTCTTCAAGGAAAGGCTGAGGGAAGCCAAAAGGATGGAGCAGGATCTGCTTGGTGGTGCCAAGCATTTGGACACGAGGAACGGGCAGGAACTGATGCCCAGGAAGAACTTCTGCCCTGTGCAGTGACTGAGCACTGGAACATTATCCAGAGAGGGAGTGGAGTTGTCTCACTGGAGCTACCCCAGGAGTGTCTGAACAAACATCCCTGGACAAACACACATCCCCTGTGCTCTGGGACGGCCCTGCTGGAGCAGGGAGGCTGGAGCAGATGTCCCACAGTGATCCCTTCCAGACTGACCCATTCCGTGATTCATTTTTTGGGACAATGCCACCACAGTCCCTCAGCTCTGCACCCCTGCAGCTAAACTTGAAAGTGAGACAAGCAGCACAAAATGTCATTAGTTAATGGATACTCTGCAAAGCTGTCTCTGTTTATCTTGCTCACCTGCTAATGCAGATTAGGTAAATCCACTTATTTCCTAGTGCTGCCAACAAATATTCCTCAGCACCCCTGTGACTGCGAGCAGAAACTGCTCTCACCAGGACTCAGAACAAGGAAGGTGCCTTCCATCTGCAGCACTGACGTGGCTGGCATTAAATGAAACACACAAATGCATTTCTAAGAGACAGATGCAGACCCAAATCGATGCAGCAGACACAGCAATTAGAGAGTTTATCCCCTTGCTCAAGCCAGGATCACACACAGGGCAGAACTCTGAAGCACACATGTAAGAATACATCAAGTACCTGTTTTATAAGCTGGATGTGCTCAGGGCTGAGGCATTCCAGAGATGGAACGAGCCATAAGCCTGGCACCACACACACACCCCAGCACAGCTGCACTGTGAGCTGGGGCACAGCCTGCCCACTGCTCCATTCTCCAGGACAAACAGGAGCCATTTCCTGGCTGTGACCACAGCAGCTTCCCCACCCTGGCTCCACCAGCAATTCCACAGCCTGGCAGGACACAGGATTTTGCTATAGGCCACTCTGGGAAATAATTACTGTGCAATTTGTTCCCTCAAATGCAGCCAAGAGCACTCAGCTCAAAAATGCTCCACACTCAGAGCTACAGAGAGAGGATCTGGCACAGGCAGCAGCCAGTCTGCCTTGCAGTTACACACTGCAGTTCTTGCATTTATTCCTTTTCTGTGTTGGCTGGCAGACATCAGCCCTGTCTATAACTTGCCTTTTACATCATGATGTTGGTCATACTCCTTTGGACATGACTGTAATTACAATCCTGTTGGTTTTTCTTTCCCATTCTTTCCATGTATTCGTCTTTTGTATTTCTGTTACCATCACTCTGTCCCTGATCTGCCTTTACTCGTGTTCTTTTCTCTTGTAGATTCACACAGTGACAGAAGGATCTACCATTGGTATTGCCAAGCCCTCAGACTCTATCAGGCCATAAGAATCAGCTGTTTTTTCCCCTGCTTAAATCTAGTTTGGTTATCTCCAGTATACAGTTAAGCAAATCTACAACAAATTATCATAAGACATTGTTTGCTGCTTTCTTACAAAGCAGAGAAAGCTGCACTGCTGCCAGAAAGAGAGAACAATGTCTGTGATGTTCTTTGTCTGCTTGCTACCAATAATTGAGCTTTTGATTTATTCTGGGGTTGTTTTTTTTTTTAGTTTATTTGGCAGCTATGCTTTCCACTTTTTCAATTCCATTTTTTTAATCTGATCACTTCATCAAGTAACATAAAGATTGTCTCTATAATTTAGAGCTTTAATTGTTCTGGAGTGGATTATTCACAATAGATTGCAATAGAAAAATATTGAGAGCATCCAGAAATGCTGAACGGTCCCAGACCTGGCTGTTCAAAATTCAGTTCCTTAGACAGAAATTCTGCAGGGCTGCAGACCTGGCTGTTCAACACTCTGTTCCTTAGACAGAAACTCTCCAGGGCTGCAGATGTCCACCTTCAAATGCCATTTATTCAGACCTGTACAACAGTATTGGTCATCCATAAGACTTTGACCAGGCTCTACCTTGCCTCCTGTCCCAGGATTCACAAGCCAAGAGCAGTAGGGGTTGCAGAGCTTCAATCCCTACAGGGATGGCTGTCTATGATCCCAATCTTTGGCTACCACTAGGGAATCATCACAATCCTTGGAGCTGGAATAAACAGACATCAGGTTGTAAATAAGTTTTAATAAAAAATATTTGAACAAGGTATTGCAAAGTTTTTTACAGTAGCTGCTGGAATATCCAGCATTTAAACAATTCATCCAGGCACAGTTACAAACCACAAGAAAGGTAACAGGTTTTAGACATTGCATGTGTTCTAGAAAGAATCAAATCTCCTCCAAAGTCACTCCTAAGATCTGCCTTCGAGGCCCCTCTAGACAGGTTCCAGGTTATTCTGGCAAATGAAGCAGGTGTAATAGTGTGAGTTACTGCTCAGCTCAGCAATACCCAGCATGAGAAGATGTGCACACTGAGAGTCAGGACAGAGCACACAGGATGGCAGGCACACCACGGGTTTTCTTCCAGGATTTAGGAGCTCACTGGGTATGGTTCTATCTGCAGGAGGCCCCACAGCACAGAGCCTTTCCCAAACTGAAAGCACTGAAGGCAGCTGTCAGATGCACAGACAACTTCACCAAGGTTTGACCCTCTCCAGCACACCACACTGTAATTCCAGCAGTCTGCTCCACATCCAAAGGAGCTTGCAGAGCTAAAATCCACTGCTACCAGAACTGAGGAGCCTGCTGCTTTCAGAGGGATCACACACTGAGCAGACCCTGTGCACTGTTACAGTCCCAGCAGTGTCTTTGCCTCCTCGCTCTGTGCCAGCAGGGTTTCACTGGCGTACTTCTGGAGCAGCTCCATCTTCTTTCTTCGTACAAGGGCTTCCTCAATCTGCAGGGATAAAAACAGGGTGGATTCAGCTCAGCTGGATGCTGAGACCTCAGATGCTCAGCTATACCACACCTCCTCCCAATTCATGGAATACTTAGGGAGGTTTTGGAAATTCACAGGTGAAAAGGGTTGTAGCATTTGCAAGGGGATTAAACAGCTGCAGAGTCAAGCCACAGAAATCACAAATTTAGGGCCCTTTCACTGATGACCTGATGCAAATTAAGATGTGTCTTGCAAAAGCCAGTGTGCATCTCTGCAGCTGAGTGCTGTTGTGCCTTACCTCCTGTTGAGTTGGCACTGGAACATGTGCAATAAATTTCTGTTGGCCATCTTCACCTTCTCTCTCCTTGCCACCTTCCTCATCAGACTAAAAAATAATATAAAGTTTATTTTCTAGAGAGGTCATAAAAAACCCTTTTTCATTTGCTTTGCCAGAAGGCACAACACATGGTCAACACTACAAACACAGGAACAAGTGAAGAGGAGCCAGCACCAAAAGAACACAAGGATCACATGCAAACCCTGCTCCTGGACATTTTCAGCACTTCTGCTTCCATTTCTCACATGGCCTTTGCTCTGCTGTGGCATGGCCATGAATGTAAAGCTGTATTTCCTCCCCCTTCCATAACTCTGGCTGCCACAGCAAAACTGAGAACAGAAGAGGAGCCAGCTAAGCAGCAAGTGCTATAAAAATACAGGTACCACTTCCCTCTACAGCTCTGTACTGCTCTGGTCCCACACCTAACAGCTGGGCTCATGAACCATGGGATTATACAAATAAAACAGGTACTAGAGGATCCATCTGATGGATTGTCACAGATATCTTTTATGAAAAATCCTTTCCTTAGGATTTTTCCTACTGAAAAGCTGAGAGGCCTCAGGAACAAAATGTAAACAATAATTATCTGTGGAATGCAACAGGTGCATCTGTGATTGGTCTCGTGTTGTTGTTTCTAATTAATGGCCAATCACAGTCAGCTGGCTCAGACTCTCTGAGCCACAAGCCTTTGTTATCATCCTTTCTTTTTCTATTCTTAGCCAGCCTTCTGATGAAACCTTTTCTTCTAATCTTTTAGGATAGTTTTAATGTAATATATATCATAAAATAATAAATCAGCCTTCTGAAACATGGAGTCAGATCCTCATCTCTTCCCTCATCCTGGGACCCTGTGAACACGGTCACAATGGATTCCTCTTTTTTATTCTTGTGCTAAACCCACCTAGATAAAGACAGAAATGAGACCTTGTTTCCAGTACCCTTCTCCAGATCTCACTGGGAGCAGATCTCATGTCAGAAGAAGCAGCCATGTCACAGCAGTGACAGCAGCACCAGCAAAGTCCAGCTGCATCATGATCCAAGTGCAAACAAGGCCCTGCACCCCCTGGGTTTCACACAGTGGCACTGTGACATTATCCTGTCCCCAAAGCTGCTTGTGCTGTTACTGAGGCAGGTTGTGCTCAGGAGCCAGACTGAGCAGTGTTACCAACACACCACCTGACAGTAACAGTGCCACTGAAATCACAGCAAGGTGTTTCTCACTGCAGTGAAAGTCTGTCCTCACCTGCCAGCCCCAGCACTCCCTAAGCTTGGGCCAAGAGCACTCCCCTGCTACTGATTCTCACTAAACCGTGTAGTGGCCAGGTGGGGAGAGGGCCAGGACAGCAGCACACAGGACCTTGGCAGAGTAATGCCATGTCCAAGAAGGAAGCACAGGAGACAGATGGAAAGTCTCATCACCTGAGCCACCCCCTACCTCTTCCTCGTGGACAGCATAGATGTTTTCTTCCTCCTCCTCCTCGCCCCTTGCAAGTCGTGCTTCTCTCTCCATCTTCCATTTTTCCACTGCTTCTGCTATAACTGGGGAGCAAAGGAAAATGGCAAGTGCGGCTGAGAGCCAGTCAGAGCAGCATGGTCTTACTGCCAGAGCTCTTCCAACAGACTTAAACTCCTTGCCTAAATCCTCTACATCAGAAAAAAAATTATGGCTTAACTTCAGAGTCCATCAGCCCCCCCTTGCTGGCAGCTCTGTGCAGGTTTGGAATCTCACATACCTTTCTTCTCATGCTCCTGCTCCAGGGGCTCCAGGATCCCATCATCCTCATCCCTGTAGCCATAGTACTCGGCATCAATGTCCTTCATAAGCTCAGCCCGAGTCTTCCGTGGGGGTGGCAGGGCTGCAAGAACACCACTGTCACCCACCAGCTCACCTCCATCACCTGCTGAGTGTCCCCAGGTGTCCCCAACACCCAGCAGGATGGAGCTGCTGCCAGCACTGGTGTCACCCTGTGGCCTGCACAAACCAGTGCCAGTGCATGACACAATGGCTCCCCCACACCCTGGAGCATTTCCCATAATTTGTCTTTGCCTCACTTTCAGGCCCAAGCAATTCCCACTCATTTCATGACAAAGTTTCATCCCCTTACCACCAGTTTTTCATTATGAAAACTCATTCCTGCTTCTAAAATTACGTTCAACCCAACTTTCTGTTTTTCTAGTCCTGAACTCTGAGTACTATTTACAACTTCTCAATGAAGTTTGCCTCTTATGCTGAAAGTTTCTACAGGCCATCAGTCCTTACCATTTGGAATTTCCAGTAGAAACCAGTTTACTCCTTACTACATTTCCTTAATTGCAAACAGCCAAAGGCACTCTAGCATTTAATTATGTGTGCTCAGTGTTTCACTGAGCTGCCCTAAGACATTCAGAAATGCTGTCACCAGCACTCCCCACAAACTCCAATAGCATTTTACTCAAGACACTCTACTACACAGACTCGTGTCTGGGAGGAGCTGCTCTTTACTTACGTTCCTTCTCAAAAAGCTCTCTTACTCCTGGCAAATCTTTTGCAGCCCCAAAGTATTTGTAGCCTCTGTTTCCTGGGACCTCTTTCCCTTCATGATCCAACATTTTTGGGCCAATCCTCTGGAAAATCAACAGAGTTCATCATTTAAAACTTTCTTCTAACACAGCCAAACATTTCATGGGCTGAATAAAAATAACACTGCCAAGCCATCCATGGCTAACTAAATGTACATATTTTTCTCAGCAGTCACTTCACTTTTAAGCAGAACCACCATGCAGTACAACACATTGCACACTTACAGCATAATCTGGCCCTCCCAGCTCCTTTATTCTGTATTCCCAGTGTCCTTTCTCCCTCAGGAGTTTGTTTATTTCATCGTTCAGGTCTCGAATTCTGAATTCACCCAATCCAGCTGTTAGAGAGGAAAAAAACAATAAATCAGGCAGCTCAGAGAAAACCAGAGGAATTTCAGAATTTATGCAATGGAAACAGTACAGTTCACATGAAATGGGATTTTTACTGTAACTGCTTATGACTGGATATTCAAAAAATAAAACATAGTTGGATAAATCTTACCATTTTGGATCTGTGCCACTTTCTTGGAAATCTCCCCAATAATCTAGTCAAATAAGAACACAGAAATTAATTTCTAAATCAGTAGAGGGAATAAAGAAGACAGAGCCAAATTGTTTGAGAAGTGCATGGCAATAGAACAAATAGCAATAAAACACAACTTGAAACTGGAGAAATTCTGACTAAATTCAAGGGAAAAGAAATCATTAGGCATTTCATCAAACACTGGAACAGCAGCCCCAGAAACCTGGAATCTAAAATCCTGGAGATAAAAAGACTCAGCAGGACATGGCCTTGCAGCAACCTGACGTGGTAGGAGCTACTCTGAACACTGAGCTGTACAGTCTTAGAAAATGTTCTGTGATTTAACTCTCAGGGTACTACAAGTGTGGAAAACCCCTTGTAAGCAGGCTAAGCAGGAAGTGTAAAGTTCTATTTCCTATAGAATTAGAAAATCCACAGGCTGGCATTACCTGTCTCCTCCATTTCTCAGCTTTGGGCAGCTCATTGCACTCTGAGGCAAGGAAAGGCCTTCGCTCCTGTTGACAGAACAGCACACACATCAACTCAGCTGAGCACTGGCACAGCATTGCACACAGGTTCTACTGCTCCATTCATGCCAAAGCATGCTCCCAAGCTCCAGGGCCTTCTGCTCCCATCGAGGTTTACTAAGTGAAGAACAATAATGATTTACAGCTCTGACAAATTAAACTATCACAGACTACAAAAACCTACTTAAATCCACTTCATCCAAACCAAAATCTCTCACCCCATAATCCTTTCCAATACAACAAATGTTATACTCAGGACAGTTTCACCATTTTCAGCACACACCACCTTCTTAAGGGTAAGCTTTTCTCAACTGCTATTCCTAAACAATGTAATTTTTTCCAGTTTATACAGAGTACCTTCTTCTCAACCTTCTTCTAATTCCATTGGCATGCTTACACAAACTGATGCATCATCTTGCTTCTAGAGCTTTGTGTGCAGTTATTTTGACCCTTTCCCCATAGTTTCACCTTTTATGAAAAGGTATTAAACCCCTTTTCTGTGCATGATATGCAATATGAAACAGAAAAGTAAAAAAAGGGTTTGGAGAAACTTTAGTGGAGAATTTTCCTGGCTGTGTGAGTGTGAAATACAGTCAGCTGAAATATTTTCCTTCTAACTGGAGTCAAGCACAGGACACCTGGGCTCTGAACAAGGCCTGCCTTGAGCTACCAAACCTCTGAGGTTTTACACCTCACCTTGACTTTTCCTTCCTCAAGCTGGGCTTGCCGAAACCTTGCCAAGGCCGTCCTAAAGAGAAGAAAGCAGATTTACTTTCATAAATCCACATTCCAACAGGAACAAGCTTTGCTCTGGATGTTTATTATGGACTCAATTACAGTCTGTAGAAAACAAAGGCCTGAACACATTCACTGACCCCTCCAACTCCTCCAGCTAATGACTTCTCAACACCCAAAATCCTCAGTGGTTCATTTCCCAAGTAAAGCAATGCTGATTCCTCCTATCTGGCCTGGCATCTCTGTTGCCAAAATGGGAACTGCCTAAAACCACAAGGGTCCTTTACAGCACATTTCAGTGTACTTATCCCCCAGCCTGCAGGAGAACAAGTACATTAGTACAGGGTCTCTTCTGCACAGAACCACCCAGCACAGCTACAGGAGCTGCACAGCACCAGGTACGTGTGTGCAGGAGCCCTCCAATTCCCACTGCTTCTGGGCCAGCACAAGCACAACCCAAAAATATCATTAAACTGTCAGTGCTTTAAAAGAGGCTGAACAGCGAGTTCTATGGGCCTGCCAGTCACAGATGTGTGTTCTGTGGGCCAGCAGGCACAGGTGTGTGAGATCAGGTACAGTCAGGGCCAGCAGCCATGGATGTGTGACACCAGCTCTGAGGTGAGCCCGGGCTCGGAGGTGTCTCTGCTGCACTCACATGGCCTTCTCTGCGTTTCGAGCCTGCAAGACACAAACAGAGCAGCCTCAGACACCCCTGTCCCTGCTCTGCTCCTCCAGCGCTCCCAGCCCTTGGCTGGTCCCCTCTGAGTCCCTCAGCGGGCAGTGGCACCAGGGGACAAGTGTCGAGTGGCCCCTCAGCCCCGCACTCACCATGGTCCCGCCGTGCCCTCAGCCCCACACTCACCATGGTCCCACCGTGCCCTCAGCCCCTCAGCCCCACACTCACCATGGTCCCACCGTGCCCTCAGCCCCTCGGTCCCGCACTCACCATGGTCCCGCCGTGCCCTCAGCCCCTCGGTCCCGCACTCACCATGGTCCCGCCGTGCCCTCAGTCCCTCGGTCCCGCACTCACCATGGTCCCATCGTGCCCTCAGCCCCTGTCCCGCACTCACCATGGTCCCACCGTGCCCTCAGCCCCTGTCCCGCACTCATCATGGTCCCACCGTGCCCTCAGCCCCTGTCCCGCACTCATCATGGTCCCGCCGTGCCCTCAGCCCCTCAGTCCTGCACTCACCATGGTCCCACCGTGCCCTCAGTCCCAGCCCCTCACTCACCATGGTCCCGCTGTGCCCTCAGCCCCTCAGTCCCGCATTCACCATGGTCCCGCTGTGCCCTCAGCCCCGCACTCACCATGGTCCCGCTGTGCCCTCAGCCCCTCAGCCCCGCACTCACCATGGTCCCGCCGTGCCCTCAGCCCCTCGGTCCCGCCGAACGCCCCGCGCACGCAGCAGCTCCGAGCCCCGGAACTGAACCCGGCCC
This sequence comes from Geothlypis trichas, assembly GCA_009764595.1. NCBI lineage: Eukaryota > Metazoa > Chordata > Aves > Passeriformes > Parulidae > Geothlypis > Geothlypis trichas. Next base: position 19,340,418 of record CM019912.1, on the reverse strand, counting down.
CGCTCCCCAGTGCGCCTGCGCGCTCCGCTCGCGCAGGATTGGTGACCCCGCTTGGCGCATGCGCGCTGCTGGCGATGGCGGGACCGGGATGAGCAGGGAGGGCCCGAGTGCGGGGGGACCTTGGGGACACCGCAGAGCCACCCCTGCCACGGCAACCGACACCTCCCACTGCTGCCCCGGGCTGCTCCCAGCCCCGTCCGGCCTGCCCTGGGACACTGCCAGTGGGGACACTGCAGAGCCACCCCTGCCACGGCACCGACACCTCCCACTGCTGCCCCGGGCTGCTCCCAGCCCCGTCCGGCCTGCCCTGGGACACTGCCAGTAGGGACACCGCAGAGCCACCCCTGCCACGGCACCGACACCTCCCACTGCTGCCCTGGGCTGCTCCCAGCCCCGTCCGGCCTGCCCTGGACACTGCCAGGGATCCTGGGGCAGCCACAGCTGCTCTAGGCACCCCGTGCCAGGGCTTGCCCACCCTCACATGCAAAGAAGCCCCTTCCAACACCTGATCTGAATTTCCCCTTTCCATTTGTACCCATTGTCCCTTGTCTGGTCACTCACGATGAACAGTCCTTCTCTGTAACCACTTCATGAGTTTGCCATAAGGAATGAGGAGATGCCTCAGTTATCAGTGAAAACGATCAACATGAAACATAGAGAATTGATTTTTCCCATGTCCCACAACGTATGAAATCACCACTTGCTTGTCTCCTTGGTAAAACTGACTATGTACAGCAGCACCTAAGTTCTCAGAGAAAGACGACCAAGGAAGAGACATCTCCTTTTGAAGTAATTTTCTCCTTCTGGAACTTACAGCCTAGTTTGTGTTCCTCAGCTTTGAAATCTTGTTTTCTTTGTATAAAAATATTGATTTTTTTAGAGGAAAACACAAATTTGTAGTTGTCATTGAAGTCCCAAAGACTTCCATGTCTTTGCAATCAGAGAGGTCCAAACTTTACTCCTGTTCAGCAGATAATTGTGTGCAAAGACTTAATTTGTCTCAGCCTCGCAGGCTGAACCACCATGTGCTGTGTATCTGCACTACCCCAGGAGAACCCAAACATTTCACTCCTGCTTCCCAAATCACCAGGAATGCTCCCCTGAGAGTAACTGTAATGGTAACAGAGATACAAGTGCCAGTGCCAATTCAGCTGCCTCCAGCACAGCTGCAGATGCCAGTCTGGCACTTCTCCTACAGGGACAGACACCATGGTCCCCTTCTCACTGCTACAGCCCCCACAGCCTTTGGGACTGGACAGGAAAACCTTTAGTGACAATCTGAACATGAGTGCAGCACACTGCAGATTCCAGGGAGCAGCCAGAGCTGGAGCACAGGCAGCAGCTCAGACACTCCAGGCACAGCCCAGTCCCCACAGCAGGTGTGAGCATCCCCCCTCTGCAGCTGCCCTAGGGTGAAGCCCTGCTCAGCCCAGAGCCCCTGCAGGCTGACTTTGCCCACTGAGGGCGGGTGAAGAGCCTCTCCTTGTCAGCTCCTTTCTGGTCAGTGACCCCCAGAGAAGCAGCACAGGGACAGGGCAAGTGCAGAGGCTTTAGGTTCTCAGTGCCACTGTGACAGTTTAAACACCACTCTGACCTACTCAGAGTTTGGAACTGCACCTCCAGCAGCCTCCTCCTCCAGTGGTTTGTCCATTAAATGCTTGAAGTGCACCAGCTCAGATGTAATCAGCCCCCATCCAGCCCCACTCCCACGAACAAGTGCAGACAGGACCTCAACATGAGACAGCAGAAAAGAAAAGGCCAAGCTGAACCTCAACATACCCCTTTTAATATGTTGTTTTGCACTGTGTACAGGAAAACCAAAAATAAACAAAAGGAACTTTAGCCAAACTCCCCTTCCTCCTCCAGCTTTATTGATAGTTAAAATTACATTTTCTATGTTCTAGGACTTCAATTGCTCTTACCATCTTAACTTTAAAAACCGATTACAAGCAAATGAAACTCAGTTGTCTAAGTGATATAGTATACAAAAATAACATCTTGATTTCTGTGAAAATGCATTTATTTGCAACTCCTGAATAGCTCCAAATTGTTTATGCTATGAGCACTGATGTCTGGGTTTCAGATTGACTTTGAGATATTTATCCAAAAGCTTCCCATTGCGTTCTGTATCTCCAACATTAACATTCACTGACTGAATTACTGTTACTTTTAGATTTATTTCAGATTTCTCTCTCTCTCTCATGGCCATTAACAGGCATGTGCATCTTGTTTGTTTACTCCCACTCAGCTATATGCTCTAGGTAGGGCCTGATGCAGATATCACTTGGTGTTAACAGCTACTGAGGTCAGACAATCCAAGGCCATTGTAATAAAATAAAAGTTATGAGGAAGTTTAGACACTTCCAGAATTTCATTCCTCCTGCATAGGATCACTTCCCTGTAACCCAGAGAGGGTTTTTTGCTGGTCTGACTCAACTCTTCCCACTCATCAATCCCTATTCACCAGTGGCACGGAAAGGGGGTTCTTTAACAAAGCATTATACATAACACCTCTACCAAACTAAACATAAACATTTTTGTAGTTAAATGCAGAAAGTTGATTTTTCCACCCCTTTCCTCCTTTTACACGGCAAGTAAAGCTCACTGGCCTGGGAGTAGCCTCTATCTGCCAACCTTTGGCCAGTGAAGAGGATTCAGAGAAAAATAATACAACCATCAATCAGAAAAAGGAGGGGCGACAAAGGAAAATAATTAGGCTGTAGCTTCAATTGTGCATTCCCGTGCAAGGTGCCCTGACTCGCCGCAGCGGTAGCAGTTGACTTCGCTGGTCTTGCTGCAGTTGATGGCTACATGGCCAGTTTCACCACACCTGCAAAAGCAAAGCTTCTGTCAGAGCAGCCACAACACCCACAGGAGCAATCCTACTCTGCCCAGGACATTGTCTACTTCAGCTTCATGCAAGCCTAGTCCTGCATTCAAGGCTTCTGTTCCAGAATTCTCTGACATGGAGCAAGTTTGTCCTCAGCAGTCATGAACTGCTCCCAAATGATCAACTCCCATTAATCACTGTATGTGCCACAATCACTGTACATCAGCTTTGTGGGTTTGCAGGGGTTTTTCCCAATTGTGTCCAGCGTTTTGCCTGTTCCCAATGGTTATGCTTGCAGTTTAGCCTTGTTTTGAGAATAACTAGTTTTAACTCAAATACACCATGTTCTCTCTCCTTCCTCCACAGAAGGGAATGTTGGTGGGGGTGAAGAATACTGCTCTCAGGAACGTGCTGTTTCTGGTATATGCTGCATTCAAAAACCAGACAACACTCTGAAGAAGATGGCATTTCAAACCAATTTAACACCCACTTGTATTCACTGTTCCCATAAGCAAAGCATCCTCAGTGTGCTCCTGCAGGGGCTGGCTGTGCCAGTCAGCTGGGCAGTACAGCTGGGGTTTGTTAGCTCTGCCAGAAGACACAGGGTGCCCACCTCTGCTACAGCCAAGTGCCTCCTGCCACCTTCTGCAAAAGGACACGACCCTTTCTGGGGTCTGTGTGTGTTTGCTTCACACACAGCTCCAATGACTGAGCACCTGCATTGGGTGGCCATCTGGAGATGCAGCATGGAATCTGTACTTCACCTTGCTAACAGGTGTTTAAGCCTTAGTTCTGAACAACAGTGGGTAACTGTTCAAACAAACTGCATTTGGTAACCCAAACCAGACACAGAAGACATCCAGCACAAGATGTGCATCTCACAGCTGCCTCCTGCCAGTCCTTACCTATAGCATTTCACTTTGGTGCAGTCTTTTTGAATGTGCCCAAACTCTCCACAAGAATAGCACTTCTGCTCGTCTGCGTGGTCGCAGTCGCGGGCCAGGTGGCCGGGCTTGCCACAGTTGTAGCAGCACTGCTCCCTCTCCCTCTTGGGCTCCTTGCAGTCCTTCGCAATGTGGCCACCTCTACCGCAGTTATAGCAGGCTTCCACAATAAGAAAAACATACCAAACAAGACTATAAAACCTTGGTAGCACGAGGGGCAGCACGCTGTGAACGGGGCACGTGCACTGCCTGTTCCCAGGGAAGCCCAGCACCCTTCTCTTCAGGCACAGAGCTCTGCCTGTGGCACTGAAGAGGTGGAATATTTAGTGATACTTACCATCCTCCTGAAGGTCACAGTCCTTGGCAAGATGGCCAGACTCACCACAGCGGTAACAGATATCCGGCAGAGACGAAGACATGAACTGGAAGCCTGCTTGAAAAGGGTAAAAACAAATAAACACAAATAAGTAATACATTCAGAATAGTTTTAAGAATCAATCACAAACTGAATTGACACTTTGCTTCACTCTCAGAGCCCCCAGCCAAACTCTTAGGTAGAGGCAAGTTTTCCTGATTTTTATTATCAATTAGATTCTCAGGTTCTTCACTCAGGTCTGCCAGAGCCTGGTTACTCACTGCCTACAGCAGGCAGCCGGAGCTCTGCTGTGCAGAGAACAGGACACAGCCCCTGTACTCACCTCTGCCACGGCTCCTCATGCCACGGCCACGGCCCATCCCAGTGGGGCACTCCCGGGCCCAGTGCCCAGTACGGCCACACTTGAAGCACTCGTTGCTGCTCATGGCTGCAGATCACCTGTCTGAACAAGAAGAACATTTCTGAGCACCTCCTGCTCCCCCAGCCCAAGGATACATTAAAATGAGAGATTCGGAGGCTTCCCAGCCCCTCAGCAAAGGCAGTGCAGACCATACAGGACTTCCAGCTAAGTCAGTACTTTCCTGTACAGTATCTGATCATGACCACTGGAACCATCAGAGGATACAAGTTTGCCTCCACTTTGCTTTGAGTAAGACAGCTTTGAACAGACAATGTGCTATATAACTTTTCCTCTAAGTATTTTGTAGCCACCCTTTACTTCAAAAAATTCCAAAATGTTCAGAGAGAGGGAAAAAGAAAAGAAAATCCCTTTAACTATTGTAGCAGCAGCTTTAATATCATAATCCCTTCCAGTAAAGCACCTGCTTCTGAGAGTTAAACTCAAAAGCCAGAAACTTAATCTCTACAAGTTATTTCCTCCTGGTAGTTGTTACATTTTCTCTTAAGGGATCTGCCTGGCAGCTACTACCTTTACTGACTGGAAGCCAAGAATAGGCAGTATTACACCTAAAGCATTCAAAAGCCCTTTAGCTTCACATTTGAAGACTTTAGCTCTTTTATGACCTAAACAGCAGTTTAACTCTGAAAAGCAAAACTACAGCTTGTAATTAACCTATAGTTCAGGATGCATATTCCAATTCAGGTACATACGAAAGTGTTTTAAGATGTTAAGACAGCAGATTCTTGCTAACTATGTAGAAGGCTAATGGGGCAAAACATCCTTAGAATGCACTGGAAGCATCAGACAGGCAGTTCTGAGAGCCCAAACTGGGAATGGAGCATGAGCAGAGGCAGCCTGCACAGCCCCCAGTGGACAGGGCAGGTTCCAGACTGTGCTCACACTGCCACACCTCCCCTGAGCTGCAGGACACTCACACAACGCCTCCAGAGGCAGGAAGAAAAGAACAAGTTACACGTTTAAACTGAAGTCTCTTTTAAAGCGTGCTTGAAGACAAGTTTAAAGTACACTGGTTTAAAAACAGGCATGTCAAGCCTTGTTTTGATGAAGTCTCCTGAAGTTTAAATACCTCACACACACTCTCCCAACTCATCATTCTTTACCCAACAGAAGCAGAATCGTTATCTGGCATTTTTCACAGTTTACCTGACCCCTCTTTAAGGGAATCCCCCTGTAACCCTGCAGTTTATTCGTGCTACAGAATGATTCCCCTCCTCCCAGACCTCCAGCACCCCAGATTACAGGAACATCCCACAAGCTAGGTCTTGAAGAAAGCCACTTCAGGAGCAGAAGAACAACACATGACCTCCAGGAGGAACCAGAATTAGCTCTTAAATACAGAGTATTGTCATTTAGCTATTTCCAAAGTACCTCAATGTTTCACAAATTCAGTGTGGCTTTTTATCCACTACTCCCTCAAAACAGTTCCTCTCTGATGGTTTTCTGCACAGGAATGGTTATTCCAAAAACAGTAAATGGTGAGAATTAAAAATACAAGAGGTCCACACTCAAGTATGTCATCTCTGTAATCTCCCATCTAACTTCCTGCTGGACCAGATGATGGATTTTGCCCTCAAAATGAAAGATGGCCAGGTTAGGTTAGGAGAGAAAAGCTGCAAGACAAACTTAGACACATCGAAACAAAGTTATAACAACTGGTTGTTGGAGCACTTAGAGAGATTCACTGATTTCACACATAACTCAGTGTTCAAGATTCCCAGAGTCCTCTGAGGGCAGCCAGGCTGGCCCTGCCCGCTCTGCTGGCAGCAGCTGGCACTCCCCGGGCCATTGTTGATCCCTGTTTGCATAGCAACCGTGTTGACACTGCAGAATGGGAAAAACACAGCACGGCAAATGCGGGAGCTGGGCTCAGGCACCACGGTGGAGGCTGCTTCTCATCTGCAAGAGGGCCAGGATGGGGTCTCTGAATTTTAAATATATATATTCTTCACTTCATTACAACAGTCCTCACATTAAAGCATTATCAAATGGCAACATAAAATCTATTAAAAAGAGCAAAATAGCAGGCACCAGCTGTAAGAGACCTGTAGCACATGTGAAGAGGCTTCACTCCCAAGCACGTAGCCAAGACTCCAGCACAGGGTGACAGGACTGGGGCCTGCTGGCAATGACAGAACCAGCCAGGTTAACACAGGGTAAAAGATAAATGTGTGACAGGTGACCTGCTCCAGATACACAGTGGGGAGCTTTCAGAACAAGATTAATGGCAACCTACAGCTACTCTGTCCTTCTGCCAGTGCGGGTCAGCAGCTGCAGGAGGGACAAAAGCTCACTCCTCACTGCCCCAAAGGAATGTCAATACACAAGTTTTACATCTCATTCCGAGGTTTTTTCCTTTTTAACGGCCCCTTCAAAGGGAAAACCTCAAGTTTCTCTTCCTCTGCTACACAGCAAATTGGTAGAGATTACACAAACTGAAGCAGAAATCTAAAGCCAAACAGCAGTCTCTGTGCAAGGATCCTTCCAGACTGAGATTCATTTGTCTTCAGAGGCCCCTGTGCCCACCCTGAGCTCAAAGCAGTGCAAGGTTACAGCTGCCATACAAAGGTAATTACAGAGCATGCTGCTTCATCCTCAGATCCCTTAAACACATCCAAACAGTTTGCCTGAAGTTTCTCTCCACCAGTACTTTCACGTTAAACTTCTGCATCCTTCCTGTAAAGGATCTGGAAGTGCAAACGGGTTCACCAGTGAGAGGTGGCTGCAGCTGACACTGGTTTTATTTGCCTGCATCCTACCAAGCCTCACACAGGACAGGATTCCCCAGCAGTGTGAACTGCAAGGATTCAGTTTTCAGAGAAAGCCAACAGCCACCTTCAAGGAGCAACATCCAGAAAAGGCTGGTTCAGAAGACAAGCCCTTAAATGGAGAGCCTCCAAGCACTCTGGACACCATTACAGTTTTCAGTTACTTCCAAGAGAAAAAAATGAGCACAGTAAAACCACCCAAGTTCAAACACTTCTCTGTTAGTCAATAGCCCTCCATTCTGTCATCACAGGCAAGTTTCCAGCAGTTCCTTTTATCTATCAAGGCCACCTTAAGGAAGCCTTGTGTAAGAAAGCTACCTAAGTCTTCTTGGAAAGTTTTCAGTCCCAGCTATCACTGTTTTGCACAGCTCAGATGTGTTACACAAAGCAGCCTGTCCTGTCTGTCCATGTGTCATCGTCCCCTCCCTCCCTACATACCAGAACCAGATTTTTACCTCACCAGGGCAGGAAAAGTGGTAATGGAAAAGAAATTACAACTACAGCCTCATCTGTCATTTCTGAGACAGGTCAAATTCTGCAAGATACAGCAAGGCACTGCCTCCTGGATTAGCTCCCAAAACTCCTCCAGAAACTCAGGTCTAGTTGTGCTTTCTCACCTCAAACCTTACCTTCCTAGACAAGGGAGTTCCTTACCTAAACTCCTCAAAGATCTCTGTAACTGCAGCTGGAAGCTGAAACATAATTAAGGATGAATTTTAGACCTTGCTCTGTGTGGTGGCCATACTGCTAAACAGCAGGGACTGATGACAAAGATCCCGGGGGCACCACAGCACTTTCCTAGGACACAGCTCAAGTTTTTGAGTGCAACTTGAGCACCAGACTTTAAAGTGAGAGTTTCTTGACGATTCTCCTAGTTGTAGGAGACACCTCTGACACAAGAAGTTTCCTGTCTCATACTCTGTGTTTTTCTGTGGCCTTGCAGTTAATACATATTCAAGACTCTTAAAACAGGAGAGGTGCTATTAATCTCCAGCCTTCAAGCATGAGATTCAGCAATATTCAGCTCTGTTTTAGGAGGCCCTTCAGACCTGATGATGTGAAACACTGCCACAAAGCTCCACTGTAACACTTCTCATTTTATATGGCTTTTAGCCTAGATGCCCTTCAAAGAAGTTGTTTTAACAAACTAAAACACAACTAACTTGGGCTGCTCATAGTAAAAAGGAAGCTGAGATTAATCAGGATTGCTCTGGATACCAGCAGCTCCTTAGGATCCAACAGGGGCAATTCTCTTCACTCTACTTGAGTGCTTCTGGTGACCTACAAACGGCCCCTGCAGCCACTGTCAGCAGGACTTCACTCCTTCAGTCCCAGCACAGAGCAGAGAAAGCCCCTGCTCCAGCCAGGCAGCTCCAGCAGAGGCACCCTGGGAAATCAGCAGGAACTCCCAGGCTGCTGTGAGCAACCACAGCACCACACCTGAACTGGACAAGGCAGAGCCCAGCATGATGAAACCCCAACGTGACAGGAAGCACAGCCCTGCTGTCCTCTGGAGCACTGAGGAGGCAGAAAGGCCTGCTAATCACAAGCTAGAATTTCATTTCAAAAGAGAAGTCAAAGCATTACTCATTTTACAAGAAATAACACCTGTGAGATTTTTATTTCCCAAGCAACATGTTGTAAGACTTCCTGAACATGTGACTGTGACCAAAGCCACTCGTATTTAGCAGTTTATTTCCACACTGTAAGCTGAAAACCTGCTACAGCAAAGTAAGTGATGCTCCTGTCTCCCTCTTCTGTTCTCACTAGAAACAAAATTAAGTATTCTGACCAGTAGGTAATAACATCCCAATTCTGAACTAAACTAGTCTGAAAATTCAAGGAAATCTGCTGAAGTGAAATGCGAATCCCTATGCTCCATTTAGGATTCCTTAATTCATTTCAGAGCCAAGCTGACCCAGGACTGCTGAACATTAACTAAGACTCAAGAGGGGACAGAAACCAGGCCAAAAGGACACCATGACTCCACTTAGACAAGTAATTCTCAGATATCTCTGTTGACACAAACAAGAGAGAGAACAAAAGTTCATCAAGGAGTGACTCACTAGCACTTTCTGCCTATCCATAGCAGTTAATATGGAAATGGCTAAACCCTATTGAACAAACATACACATTTTACCATCTTCCCCTTTAATTTTTATGTCTATCTGTATGAAATTTTAAACTTAAACACCACGAGCAACATGTGAGACTTTAAACATAACATTCAGCCCAGACATTAACAAAGTCAGTTGAAATGGCAGGTTAAACCTGTAACTTTCAAGACGGCTGCACAGCCCTAGTGAACCTATTTAACCTCTTCCTTTTGAGGACGGATGCAGGATTGCTACTCTAGGCAAGCGTGCACTGAAGAAGGAAACAGGGCTAGGCAAGCCCAATGCTGCGTGGTGATGGGATCACGTTGAGTGCACACAGGAAACCAGAACTCACTATTAGATTTAATAAACGTTGCGACAATGCCGGCTCCTAAATGACTAACAGCGGTTACTTGAGAACTACGCCAGACAGGAACTCAAATAAAAGGCCGCCCCGCAGCCCGCGATCTGCAGATGGCACAGACTATTTTTCCTATCCATTTATAGGTCACATTTGGATTTAGAGCAGGCCACCATCCGTGCCTGTGGCAGGAGCAAACAGTTGCGACACCGCGACCCTCCGCTCTCCGGCAGCGCCCCACACGTGGGGAACCACGTGGTGCGCGGGCCGCGGCCCCGCTCGGCCCCGCCGACCGGACTTCAGCGGAGACTCAAAATTAAATTAAAGAAAAAAGAAAAATAACAATTTAGTTTAGAAAATATTTACTACCAGTCCTTCTCCGCAGTCCCCAGACTCACAGGACGTTCTTTTCCCCAAACCCGCTGGCTCACGGGCGGGCTGGCCGGGCTCCCCCCCCCGCCCAGGCGGCCACGTGCAGCGCAGCCCCGGCCCCGCCGCCCACCATCCCCGGCCCAGAGACCGAGCGTGAAGCCCCTCCGGGCCGCGCGGAGCGGCTCCCCCCTCGCCCAGCGCCTCGGCCTCCCTCCCCCGAGCGGCGCAGGCTCCCTGGGCGCTCCCAGAACCCAGACCTGACTCACCCGCCGCCGCCCTCTCCAGGCCCGCGGCCCTCACGGCTCTGGCGGCCCTCACGGCCTGCCCAGCGCGCCGCAGGGCCGGGAATGGCGCCGGCGCCCGCCCGGCCGTACTTTCCCGCGCGCTAGGCCGGAGTGCGCCAGCGCCATCGCCGTCCCGCGCAGTGCCCTCAATGCCGCCTCGGGGCCCCGCGGAACCCCTGGCCGCATCCCTGCGGTTCCCTCGCGGCCCCCCGACGGTACCTGCGGTCCGGTTCCCCGCGGCCGCGGCCCCTGCACGACTCGACTCAGCTCCGCTCGCCCGCTCGGCCCCGCCGGTCCCGCTGCCTGCGCCACACGCGGTGTGCACACGGCCCGTCGGCTCACCCCGCCCCGCCGCTGTGCGCACGGCTCGCCGGAGCCCGTCTCGGCCAATGGGAGCAGAGCGGGGCTGCGTCGCGGCCAATGGGAGCGGCGGACGGGGACACCCAACCGTGGCGGCCGGCGGGTGGGCGGGGCGCGCCTCCCGCGCGCTGGCCGGGGGCGGGTGGGGAGGCCATGGCGGCGCTCTGTTCGGGCTGTGCCCCCGTGACTCACCGCCCGCTTCTGCCCGCGCCACACACAGCGCAGCTCGGGCACGGCGCAGCCCCGGCAGTGGTAGCGCCGTACCGCGCACACCCGAGTGGCTGGCGGGAACGCTGGAGCCCTTGCTTACCTCACTCCCTGCCTATCGCTGCCCGGCCTGGCCTGGCCTAGTCACTCCGCTCTGCGCGGTGACTCCATGTTGTACCGAGGAGCCCCGCTCCTCTGTCCTCCACGGATTCCCGCGCCGAGCCGGGCAGCCCAAAGCCTCCAGCGGGACCTGCCCGGGGTTTTCCGCCTCCCCGTCCCCCGCAGCCTCCCCTAGCTGAGACTTCTTCAAACTTCCGTCGCGCTCCCCGCGCCACCCTGCCCGGACACCGCCAGGCGCCGGTGCCGCGCTCGGCAGAGCCCGCGGGGCTGGAACGGCCTTGGGGGACAGCACGGGGCCGAGGGGAGCGGGCAGCGGCCGCATCCCGCCCTCAGCCGGCCCTCAGGCGCCGCCGCCATCTTGGCGGGGCGCGGGTGCCGCCGCGGCGCAGGAAATGGAGGACACGGGGCCGGGAGGGCTCCGGGGCTCCCTCAGCGCTGAGGGCGCCGCTCGGGCCCCGGGATAGCCCAGGCACTGCGGGGGGAAAAGTTCTTCGAGTTGCTGAGCAGAATTTGCTGTCAGCCTGTATGCGTGCGCGAAACTCAGAAGTAATGTTAGCGCTTAGTTCAGCGTTCTGAGGATGTTTTACATAAATTTCCCTTTTGCCTGGGAACTTTATAAATTAATTTAGGTCGGTAACTGCCCCAAACTGCCCTCCTGCGTGGATAGTACAGCAAGTACAATGCACCAGCGTTACCCATAATTAGTTGTCATCGTTTTGTTTAAACGTCTTTCCCTTCCTGCTCATCAGGTACAAGAAACCCCCACCGAGCCCCCGGGCTCAGGAATGAAATTGTGAGAGGCAGATCTGGAGACGCTTTGGATTGACCTTTCCTCAAGCTGTAAATCTAATATTATAGCACTGTTAAGTTTCTTTAATTAGACTATGAGTAACAACGTGTCTTTTCCTCCCTGTTAAGTGCAGCTCATTTAAGATGGACTTGGGTTTATTTGTGTTTTGAGTGCTGTGTTTGCGTGTCTGTGTGGTGTGGTTTATAACATGTTGTATTTCCTACAGAACTAAGAACTAAACCCATCCCTAGTTGTGAAAAGGGATGAGCCTCACTAAAACATCAGCATTGCCAGCGGGCTTTGAACTCGTAATAACATTTTCCCCAGTAACAGCATTTCTTCCCATTAATTACTTTTTAAATCTCTACTGTCATAGTCTTAGTCCAGCATAATTTTCATGGCCTTTGGTTGCCTTGGATACATTAGAATCCTGTTCACAAGCAGTCCCACTTTTCGTTTCAATCAATTACTGCAGTTTTCAGGTGATAAAGGGAGGAAAAATATCCTGTGGAGCTAAGGAGGTGCTCAGAGTTTATAAATCATAATTTTTTTCATTGCATGAAAAAAACCAAGCAACAGATGAATGTCATTCACAAAGGCTGCAGAAACAAACTCATATATCATTTTTTTTTCATCAAATCTTTATTTTTTTTTTAAGTAATAAAACCTGGCTTCTCTCTGAGTCTTTGTAAGAGGACTCAAGAATTTCAGACTGACAAACCTCTTCTAATAAAACTTTTCTAAGTTTTTCTTGTGTTTTACTGGTTGTACTTCTGGGACTGTCCATGACCCCAGGAAACTCCAAGCTTAATCTTGGTGGCACCTGTAGACTTACTGTCATAAAAAGTTTTTGTGATGATACAGCTGATAGATGGCCCTGAGCAAATCAAAACTCTTTATCTAAAAGAACTTCAAATCATCCCCTGGACTCTCCCTTAGCTGAAGTGGAACCAGGGTGCAGCAGTGAGTGGAAATGCTTTACTCAAGAAGTGTTTCTGCTGGTGACACACCAATTAATCATCCTCTCTAAGTGCACTGCCTCACGTTCAGCTCCAGTGCTCTTATACAGGATATTTTTAGCTATGTTTCATTGTAATGGAGGAAATTCTCCCCCAGCAGATAGTAAGAGAGTGTTTCAACAGCATTTAGTTTGTGTACTTGCCTCAAGAATTAATTTGGTTTGCTGTATCTTCATAAAACTCGTAATTCTTGTTTTGCAAGTTTCTCTGATATTTAGGCAAGGGATAATCTTGCAGTTAGAGAACAAAAGTGAGGAGCATGGCATCTATTCCTGGCTCAGTACTTCCTAGAGAAAACAAAGGAGACACAAAACAAGGTGGAAGCACAGAGTGTTTGCATTTCTTGCACACAAGGAAAATGCAATTTTATGTCAGGTCCAGTGTCTGCCCCAGAAACCCCAAGGCTCCAGAGCAATTTGTGAGTAGCTGTGCTCGGAGTAGCTCCAGTGCCCTGCCTGCTGAAGGCAGTCTGTTGTTTCAGCAATATGTCTTTCCTAACACAGTCCTTGCAAGTGTTGGACAAAGAGCCAAATCTTTTTAAGACCAAATAAAACAACAAATCCAAATTTGCAACCCATGTTGTTGCAGTTTTCCTCAGAGTGGTTGGAGCTGTGGGTGGAGAACTGATGCAGTTGCTGGCTCATTGTCATTCTTTTTCTTGAGAGTGTGTCTATGCTAAATTAGCTATATGCAGTCTTCTAGGGCAAAATGAGTCTGGTTGAGGAGAAGCAATCACACTGACTGATTCCAGATGCTTAGTCCATTTTGATTTGTTATAATTAGCTGATGAGATTTCCAATAATTTCTTATTTTGTGTATATAATAACATGAGAGTGATGAGCTAGCTCATGACAGATACCCATGTTTAGAGCCAGGCAAAAAGAACTTCCTTTGCTAACTGAGAGCTGCAGCTACACAATCATCCCCCTGTTTCTCTGAAGAGATTGAAGTCAGTTATTCAGGAAGGAATAAAAGGCCACAAGGTACATGGTACAAGGGGGCTCTGCAGCACAGGTGGGTATCCAGGAGAACAGGAAGGTAAAAGTGCAGATGCACTCACCACGAGGCCATACCTGACAAAACCAGTGTGGAGAAAGTGTCTCAATCAAATATCCTCAAACACATTCTGTGACATGGCAAGAACAGCAAACCTCCCTGTGCTGTTCTGTTATTTTTGAAAAACCCTATGGGGTAACCTGCTGCCTGCCAGCTGCTTGGGCTGCTGGTTTTACCCTGTGTCCACCTTCCTTGCAGGGGTCATTTCCTTTGGTCACAGGGACAGCTCAGCCTGAGCCCAGTGCTTTGGCTGTGAAGCTGGCAAGAGTTTAAAATCCCAGCAGCATTTGATGGTGTGTGTGGCCCTGCAAAGACCTCTGCTGAGGGTGGCTCTGACACCACACACCTGTGATGGTGGTCACAGGGGTTTGTAGAGGATGGAAGAGTCAGGATCTTGATTCCATGATCAGAAGGCTTGATTTATTATATTATGATCCATATATAACATTATAACTATTCTACATAGAGATAGAAAAGGAAGGAGCTTCTTCAGAAGCTGGCTAAGCTAAGAATAGAATAGAAAGAATAATAACAAAGGTCTGTCTCGGCAGAGAGCGAGAGCAGCTCCACCGTGAGTGGTCAGTAAATCCAAACATCTACAGGAGACCAATCACGGGTGGACCTGTTGCATTCCACAGCAGCAGATAATAATTGTTTACATTTGTTAATGAGCTTCTCAGCTCTAGCAGGAAAAATCCTACAGAAAGGATTTTTCACAAAGGATGTCTGTGACACACACCCCCCAAATATTTTAGGATAACCTTCAAACCCTGAGAACAGCAGAGATGTTTATGTGCACAGCGCTGATGGAGTTCTGGTGTCCTCTAAAATGGGAGCTTCCACTGAAGGGCAGGTTTGGTCATTCTGCTCCCTCAGTTTCTGGGCAATGCCCTGTGGTTATCTGGGACAATGGAGGTGCTGGGATTGTCCCAGAGTGCCGGCTCTGTTCTCAGTGGTGCCCTCAGGTACCTGCCTGCTCTGTTCTCAGTGGTGCCCTCAGGTACCTGCCCGCTCTGTTCTCAGTGGTGCCCTCAGGTACCTGCCCGCTCTGTTCTCAGTGACTGCCCTCAGGTACCTGCCCGCTCTGTTCTCAGTGGTGCCCTCAGGTACCTGCCCGCTCTGTTCTCAGTGACTGCCCTCAGGTACCTGCCCGCTCTGTTCTCAGTGGTGCCCTCAGGTACCTGCCTGCTCTGTTCTCAGTGGTGCCCTCAGGTACCTGCCTGCTCTGTTCTCAGTGGTGCCCTCAGGTACCTGCCTGCCCTGTTCTCAGTGGTGCCCTCAGATACCTGCCTGCCCTGTTCTCAGTGGTGCCCTCAGGTACCTGCCCCAATCAATCTGCAGCCCCAGCTCCTCCCTTGCTCCAAATGCTTTTCCCACTGCCACAGCCATTTGCACGAGTGATTCCAAACTTTGAGTTTTGCTGATGAGGAATCAGTGACCAGCAACGTCTATGCAGTGTTTATGCAATAAAAAGTATCAATTATTAATTTAACGTGATTGGACTGGATGAGCCCAGGCATCCCATGGTGTTGCTGACACCAGCTGAATGCCTGTGGCATTCTGTCTGCTCTGACGGGGCATCTCCTGAGCTGTGACTCAGAGGAGGACCAGATCCCACAACTGTGACAGTGATCTCAGGGGTCTTAGGATGAGGGAAGAGATGAGGATCTGCCTCCATTTTTCAGAAGGCTTGATTTATTATTTTATGATATATATTATATTAAAACTGTACTAAAAGAATAGAAGAAAGGATTTCATCAGAAGGCTAGCAAGGAATAGAAAGGAAAGGAATGATAATAAAATCTTGTGACCGACCAGAAAGTCTGAGTCATCTGGGCTGTGATTGGCCATTAATTAAAAATAACCACATGAGACCAATCCCAGATGCACCTGTTGCATTCCACAGCAGCAGATAACCATTGTTTACATTTTGTTCCTGAGGCTTCTCAGCTTCTCAGGAGGAAAAATCCTAAGGAAAGGATTTTTCATAAAATATGTCTGTGACACACAACCAAACCTTCTCTTTGCTGGACTGTCCTACTGGGCTGGGTCAAATGGGTTTTGGAGCCTCCACCTGAGATTCACAACCAGCCCACCTTGTATCAGTGTACGTTTGACATTGAGCAGCTCTACCTGACACCAAAGCTTCAGCTTCTTGAGGGGCCATCCCCCCATAACTGTTCCAGTTGTGAAAAATGCATATTTTATGATTGGCTTTTCGCAAATATTCAAATGAATATTGTATGTGTTGTGTTAGAAAGTAATGCTGTATTAATTCTCTTAAGTACTGTGTTAAATACAGTTTTAGGTTAAAAAAAATGTTAAAATAGAAACTGTGCTATGTAGGATACTTTTTTAAAGAAAGACTCGCACTGAGACAGCAGCCACAGGACACCTGAATCTTTCAGAGAAAAAGAATTTATTGCCCTCTTATCAGAAGAAAAGAACTTCTTCCTGCCTCGAAGGCGCTGCTAGGATTAAGAGGGAGAAGTTGACGATGACCAGACAGAATCCTGTGTTTGAATGGAATTTATGCATCATGGATGAGATGTATGAATATGCAACAGGTTATTGTTTTTAAGTGTTAATCCTCCGTTAATGTGTGTGCTTTTTCGGGCTGATGCTGCCCAGAAAATAGGTACCCAGATGTCTGTAACTCTTTGTCTCTATTGTCTCATATTGCCCTAATTCAAATTGTCCAAATTGTTACTATTTTTGTAACCATTTTATTACTATTAAACTTTAAACATTTCAAAACCAAGTGATTGGCATTTTTCACACAGTTAACTCTGGGAAGGAAAGAAAGTCTTAGGGAAAAAGCAATGTAGAGAGGGCAGTGGCCGAGCAGAGCCAGCCAGGGGCTGGAGCAGCTTTACCAAGTTTTCCAGAGCTGGGAGCAGAGGCCATGGCCTGGTCAAGGCTGACTTGACTGAGGAGAGTTCAAGGCAGAGCTGCCTTGACCTCTCCCACTGGCAGCAGGTTCCTAACCTAGTTTGGCTGCAGCAATGCTCAGCTGGGATCCAACGCTGAAATGAGCTCTTTATCTGTACTTGACCAGGCTCCAAGCGATTTCAGTAAGAGGAGGCTGAGTCAGGACTTGGCTATAGGTGGATCAGAGCCTTTGCAGTGTTTATTTATTAAATATCTCCCATCTGGTGTCCTGTTTGCAGCCTGCCAAAGCAAAAGGGATTAAAACCTTGCCCCCCCAACATCTCATTACTGAAGGAATGAGTAGAACTTTTTTTCCCCTGTACATTATTCCTGGAATAAGCTGTCAAGCAAGCAGTTGAGTTGTTGCACCTTACCACAACTTTTGCCAAGAAAGATTTAGCAGCATGATAATTTAATGGAAAATATTATAGCCACATTCCTTTCAGACATAAATTCTCTGCAGAAAGATAGATATCTAATGGGAAAAAAATCTATATTAATATTACAGTGGTTTATCTGCTTTATTGTTTTTTTCCAGTGAGGTGTTTCACCTAAAATAGTGCAGAGGATACAGGAGAGTGAGCTAAGTGAGGTTATCCCACCTTGGACTGAAATGTGGATATAAACCTGACAGTATCCTTTCAGCTGCATTTAATAATACATAGAAGTAGAGAAATAATGATGAGAAATACTCTTTAAAAAGAGATATTCACCTAAAGCTGTGCAAAGCCATGTTAGGGATAGGCCTGTCAGGAAGGAATGGTAGGAGTAACTCACAGGAGAGGAGAAATTATCTAAGAAATGTAAGCATTGCCAGCAACAAAAAGATAACTGAATTCCATGGTAATTTCCACCAAGCAACAAATGAAAACAATTGGGCTCTACCAACAGAGATGACAAACAGTTCTGTGGTTCCTAGAATATTTGTACATGCTAAAAATAAGCGTGGCTCACTTTAATTGCATGAGAAGCTACAAGCTGAGGGTGAGTAAAAGGTCACAGAAAGGTGCTGGCTTGGAGGTAGAAAAGCACAGGAACAGGCATATCACAGTTCACAGTTGTGACAAAAGTGTGTATGTGAGATATGCTGTAAATAGAGGTGCTTTAATTATGTTATAGGCTCAGAGTTGGAGCAATAATGCAGCTGAGGCAGTTTTAAAGGTTAGAAAAACCCCAGGTACTGTGGGGCTCCCCAGCAGTGCAAACATTGTGTGTTTGGAACTGTAAAGGTGAAAATTTGCAGGTGAAAACTCCTGTAAGTTGTTCTCACTTTGATTCTTTTTATTTTTATGTCAACTGCATATAAATTAAATAGAAATGAAACCATTCTCTCCTCATAATTTTACCATCATATAATTTTTCAATGCTAAATTTACAATGCTAATTGTTATTACAATACAAAACAATTACAATATTGCTTACAATTTTCAGTGGTAGTTGTTTGATTCAGCCAAATACAAAAAGTCCTCAGCCTAAATGCTCTTGGTAAGTGACAACATCCTAAAACACGAGGCAGCTTTTTCTCCTCAGTGCACACAGCTCTTCTTGTGTGCACTGTTCTTCTGTTGGGATGTTCTTGAGTTGTTTTAAAGATTTCAGTCCCAGAAATGGACATTGCAAAACCTTTCTGAGCTTTTGGGGTTTCACTGGTTTAAGCAAGACTTTTACTTAGGAAGGAACTATCTTCATTTCCTAGGCTTCTCCTCATTTACATGTGTAAAGTTTAACTTAGTGAACAGCTACCAAAGTCTTGAGTCTCAGAAAGGGATTTATTCATGAGCACATATGGCCTGCTATATAAATGCATAGTTCATAATTCATAAGAGGTGTGATCTTCTCTGTATAAATAAATTATTTTCTTCTGTTTTCCAGCTTTTTGAATTGATTACTTATAAAATCTTGTGGTGCATTCTTAGGGAATCTAGGAATAGTTCTCTCTGGCACATACACTTAACACTTTCACATAAATTCTGATTTGAGTGCAGAAGGGGCTTCCATCAACCTTTCAGGATACATTTGCCAGTGCTCTGTCTCCTTTCAGGTCCTTCCTTCTCATACTAAATACCTCCAGTTCTACTGCTCAGTGTGAGGAGTGGCTACTTCTATTTTGTAATGTTGTACACAGCAGATTTTGCTTCCCCTGATGATTTTTCTTCCCAAGTGATCTCTGGAGTGGCTGGAAACCCCACTTGCATGTTTTGTGCAACTTCAGAAATACATTCAGTGCAGAACTTTTTTTTTTTTTTTGTCCACAAAGTCAAGCTTTATTTTAAAATAAATAGCTACACAAAATCCTTCTCCAAAGCACCCCCCTTTATACATGATCCAGGTGATCATGCTGCTGCTTTAATTATTATACAGAAATACCCCATCACAGAAAGCAGCTGTAATTGCACTCATAGTCCATTGAGGAGGAGGAGGATGATGTCCCTCAGAGTTCAAAAAGGTTTGATGGCACAAGGCTTCACCCAGAGCAGCCTCTGCATCCACAGTGAGTGCACTCAGTGATTCTGCCCTGAAAAACAAACATGGGGAGGGTGTTAGAGCCAAGCACAGCCAGAGCAGCAGGCTCAGACCTCCAGGCAGGCCATGGCTCTGGGTGGGAAGGGTTTCTACAGCCTGGTGTTATTTCCCAAACTTTTGACAACCTTAAATGAATGCCAAAGCTGGCAGTAACTCCAGCACCAAGTGGACAGCAGTTCTACCATCAGAGGCAGAGGCAATGACCAGGTAGAGCAGCACCACACCTCTGCTGTCCCCAAGCTGAGAGAAAGAACAACTGATGCAGGGCAGAGGGATGAGTGCAGAGTCACCACTTCCAGCTTCCTTTTGGGGACCCTGCAGCTGCAGCTGGTCCCAAAGTTGGTGTCCCAGATCTGGATGCAGTGCAGGCAGCAGAAGTTCCCACAGCCCTGCTTCTTCCACTGGGCAATCAGGTTTTTGTCACCTCTCTGGTGCAGAACTCATATGTGGTACTTTCCTGGACCCCTGATGAGGGCAGGAGAGATGAATCTGACTCCATGTTCTTAGAGAGGTAATTTATTCTTTTATGTTACTATTATATAAAAGAATATATATTTTTATAAATTATATATTCTTTACATTAAAATTAAATTCTAAATTGTATATTTTCAGTATAAATTTACTATACTAAAACTATACTAAAGAATAGAAAAAGGATACAGATAGAAGGCTAGAAAGCTACTAATCAAAATTCATGACTCTTTCTCCAGACTCCAACACCACTTGGCCCTGATTGGCCAAGGAGTAAAAACAATTCACATGAAACCACCTGATGGTAAACAATGTCCAAACCACATTCCAAAGCAGCAAAACACAGGAGAAGCAAATGAGATAATATTGTTTTCCTTTTTCTCTGAGGCTCCTCTGTAGCCATGATATTTTATGAAAAATCCTTTCCTTAGGATTTTTTCTCCTGAGAAGCTGAGAGGCCTCAGGGACAAAATGTGAACAATGGTTATCTGCTGCTGTGGAATGCAACAGGTGCATCTGGGATTGGTCTCATGTGGTTGTTTCTAATTAATGGCCAATCACAGTCAGCTCTCTGGACTGTCTAGGTCAGTCACAAGCCTTTGTTATCATTCTTTCCTTTTATATTCTTAGCCAGCCTTCTGATGAAATCCTTTCTTCTGTTCTTTTAGTATAGTTTTAATATCATATATATCATAAAATAATAAATCAAGCCTTCTGAAACATGGAGTCAACATTCTTGTCTCTTCCCTCATCCTGGGACCCCTGCGAACACCATCACACATGTCAGCTTCCCAGGAGAGAAATCCTGGCAAAGGGATTTTTCAGAAAACACGATGGTGACCCTCACAGAGCTCTCTGCTAATTGCTTTCCTCGTGTGGAAGGGATCAAAGATGTAACAGAAGTTCTGGTGCTGGAGCCTGAAGCTGGGCCAGGGGGACTCCACTCTCCTCTTCCCTTCGTGTGGCTCCATCTCTGCTGCTCTCATCTCCTGACCCGGCTGGTCCAGCGTGGGCTGCATCAGCTCCCAGACATCCAGGGGACCCTTCCTGCTCCTCCTCACTGGGGCTGTGCCTCAGGAACCAGAGGGCTAAAGGACAAGGGGAGCTGCCAGCATCCCCTCAGAACCACGGGTGCTCCATACCCAGCCTGTGGCTCTCCTCTCCTCCCTAGATTATTTGCAGCAATTCATTTGAAGTTCTTAGCTAAGCCCTATAACCTTGAATTTTATCTGCAGCGGTTCTTTAAAGTTTGGGAATAATTAGCTCACAAAAAAATTCTGCTCCTCAAGCAGACAAAGTTGTTTTAAACATGCACCTGGTTTATTGCCACAACTCTAGGAATTTATATATCTAAAAGTGTTTGCAGTGAGTAATCTTGGATCTTCCATTATACCTGAATCTACATTACATAAACTTTCAACAGATTTTTCACACCCTTTTTAATCCCTCCAGAAAAATCATTCTGATCACAGATTGTCTGCAGATTTATTATTAATAAGATTAAGCAAAGCTAAAGTCCAATATTGTCAGATTTGAGTAATACTAAGATATGTTCTGTTAATTTGATTAAGGATGAGTTATCTTCAGTTGATTTTGTTAGGTCAATCTCTGTTAAATTTGGGTGTTACTGAGTTTGGACAATATCCTGTTTAATTGTTCTTCACTTTAAGCTATTTCCTGTTCTATTCCAGTTTTGTTGAGATTTATTTTTTGTTCCATTACGTTTTTATTCAGTGCAAATTAGGTGTTAGGAAAATTACATAAAGTTAAGCCCCAGTAATGTTAGATTTTGAGTTTTGTTAAGTTACATTCTATCAACTTGATATCCTTTTAGGTCTGAGTTCTATTAAGTTCATTTTGTCCTGTCAAAATTAATTTTGACCAAGTTTGAGTGTTGTTTAATCCAAGTTATTATAGATTTTGTTAATGTCTTGGTTTGAAAAGACAGGTGTGTGCTGAAGAAGGCAGGAGCCTCCCTTGGAATGGAAAATGTCAACCCCCTCCTGTTGGAATCCTAAAAATCAGAGGGTTTTGAGAAAGGAAAATGCAGGCCTGGGAAAGCTGGGAAAGTTAGATGCTAAAGCAGCAGAAATATTAGTAATGCAAACGTGAGAGAATGTGAGAATAGAACAATAGGCCTATGTTAGATGCTGCCTTAAGTAATAACAAGTTTACTTAATGTATATCTTTAGAAGGTTAAAGTTCTGAATAGACTTTTGTGCTTTGACACTAATGAACAAGCTATTGTTTGAAACTAGGCCGCACGTGTGCTTTATATTATTGGATGAAAGTATTGTCAATGTTCTTATTCTCTAAATGTGATTGGCTGAAACGCAGATGGAAATGGCTTTATGATGTGCTGTAACACTAAGTCTCTTTGGCATTCTGCTTGGTTCAGTGAGAGGTTGCATCCATTTTGTCTCCATTGTTGTAACAATGTGTTGAGCTGGATGCTGAATAAATCTCTCTGACGCTGACCACAGTGTCCCGTTCCGTTCGTGGTACTGTACATAGATTTTTGCCAGGGCACCTCCCTCTGAATTATTATCATTTTGAAATGAAGGGGCTCTTAGGCACAGATATGGGAGCAGGAATAACAGTTCTTTACTAGGAAAATGAAAATAAAATGCAGTGATACAAACCAAACCCACTGCCAGAGTCAGCCCATGCCCTGTCCCCTGTGTGCCAGGGTGGTGTCCCAGCCCCATCCCAGGGGGGCTCAGCCCTCCTGCAGTGCCAGCTGTGGTTCTGCTGCAGCAGGGATCCTGCACAAGGGGGGAGTTTTCCTCTGCAGATCCAGTGGAAGAGGCAGCTGCTCAACTGGGATCCCATGGAAAGGTGTCCCAAAGCTCAGATTGGATCCAGGTAGGAATGCTTGGCTCCTGCCCTGGGCACAGCATCTCCCCATGGGATGATGGAATTGGATCAGCCCTGCAGGGACACTCAGTGGGCATGGACAGAAAATATCTCCTGGATTGGTTTGTGGGAGAGATAAAGAAAACTCCCCCATCTCTCTAACAGAGAGTGACAGAATACAAACTTGTGGTTACGTCTTGCACTGCAATCTAAGACAGTTAAATATTACTTTCCTACATTGTAAGATATACAGTTGTTTTCTTTGGAGAGATCAGACTACTCTGACTAAAACAGCTGTGATCAAACCCTGACAAAAACCTCTTTGTGGATAAAGAAAATTCAGTGCATTGACCCTTGATTGTATTATTTTTAAAGATTCTAATATTATTAAAGATTCTATTGCTCATTACACTCTCTGCTGTTTTGTCTTCCACAGATGGTGCAGAAGAATCAGTGATGATTCTCCGTTCTGGCTGTTACTGATTGTGAGCTCTTTTAGTGCTTTCCTTTGTTTCATTTTGCTGTCATGGGTACTGTGACTGTTTAGAAAGGTGTTAGCTCAACTTCCTAAGGCAGTTACTGCTGATATATTGATTATATGAAGTGAATTTACTGATTTGATAAAAGGCATAACATACTGATTTTATAAAAGGCATAACATCTTATTCATAAGATGTTATCACTGTATTTATAGCCAGCTTCTTATATACTTTAACATCTCTTTGTGCAATTTTCTAAAAGACATGTGATGTTTCAGGATCCTTCTTTTGTGCTCTTTAGCTGCTTGTGCATCTCTTGGACCAGCTGAGCTCTCTGACTGGTCCCTGCACTGGTTTGACCCAATGCTATCTCATAATTTTAGGTATTTTTCAGAGTTCCAAGAAAAGATGACTGAGCTTCATTGAAAGCCTCCTCTGAACTGCTGGTCTTGTGGTTCTCCCTGTTATTTTTACAGAAGTATTCCAGCAGTTTGCTGTGTTTGAAGCATCTCTGTCCTGAAGGACACTTCAGAGGGATCCAGCTATTAGATATTTTGATTTTTCTTTAACCCCAAGGCCTTCAGTCATAACTGCTATTCTTAGGAGCCTTTTTAAAAAATGTGTTTAGGGAATTCCCTCCCAGTTGGCCAGACTTTGGCTCTACCTGGATGGAGAAGTTGCCAACAAACCCAGATGTTTTCTGCAACAAAACTAGATTCAAGTCACTTTGACTTGGCAATTTGACCCTTTATGTATGACAGCTGAAGCTATTTTTAGAGTGAGCTTGGGAATTATTATCCAGAAGTAATTATCCAAACCCTCACTGAATCGAGGTTTGTCAGCTTTTGCTGACTGTGGGGTGGTGGTACAGTATTTTAATGATTAATAATAATCCAATTTCACATGTGTTATTAATTATGTGTATTATCTGAAATATTCCTAATTGTTGTACCTGGATATTCCTGACTGCTGTCAGTTTCTTGTTTCACTACATGTATTGTTTTGTTTTGTTATTCCCTTCATGTTCTTACCAAGAGCCATACATGCTGTTTTTAAAACAAAAAGAAAGGGGAATTAACTCAACTATTTGGACTTTAAAACAATGGCCACTGATTTCCATTTCCCCAAGAGACATTGGACATGCTTTTGTTTTTTCATGCTGTGAAACCCTGTGTCAATGACAGGATAGAATTTGATGAGCTGATCTTTTATGTGTCTTATCCCACATCTAACAGATAACCTTAATGAGATAAGAGTGAGATAACAGTGAGCTGTTTCCACATCAGAACATGGGAGCCTTTTTTAAATTAATGAAAAGGGGGAGATGGCATGGACAGATTGAAGAATTATAAAAGAAAGGCCTTATGAAACCAGGCTCTGCTAAATTGCCAAAGCTGGCCTGTCACTTCTAAGAGTAGTTCCAAGTTCCCATGTGAAGCTGTTTGGAGAGTGAGAGTTCATTAACACAACAATCTGTTCTGAGGGTGAAACACAAATGCACCTGCAATAACAAGGATTTGTCCCATGAGAACCTGTAGAAAAAACCTGCACTTCTACACCTGCAGAGTGGTGGTAAAATGTGTGAATTCCCAGAAAAAACTCATCCAGAAAATGCAGTTATAAGAATACACCACAACACAGATCCAAACTGGGACATGCTAGGGTTAAGTTTGTTTTTACAGCCTTAATTTAGGAACCCTGTGGGCAGAATTACAACAGCATTCAGTGAAATAGTGAAATTCAGTGAAATAGAAAATATAGAAACGAACTAAAACCACAGAAGTTTGGTAGATATGCAAAATACCATGTACTGACCAATAAACCAGGAGTAAATGTGTTGTGACCCAATCAAAAATGACACAAGGCCTTCTGATAACCCTATAAAATACCTTTACAATAAAGGTTCAGGTTTCTGCATGAAGAAGATGGAGTCTTAGCTGATTAAATCCAACACTTGATGACTTTTTAATACAAAATAGTGATTTTTGGAGATCATAAGGACTGATGGAGGAATCAGAGTAATTCCAAGCCCTTTGACACATGTGGAAATGCTGTTTGAATTACCCCACATTTGAGCAATGAGACTTCACCTTAAAGGCATTTTTTCCCCGGTGCTTCATGATTATTTGACCAAATTTACACCACCTTGGGTGTGGAATCAAACAATCACAGAATGATTTGGGTTAGAAAAGACCTTCAGGATCCTGAAGTCCAGGTATTAACCCAGCACTGCCCTGTGTCCCCAGAAGAAGAGAAACAGGGGATTTATTGAATATCTGGTATTTGCAGAGTTTATCAAATTGTGTGTCTGGGCTTCAGAGCTGCAGCCACTGGGCTTTCAAGCCATCCCTAATTCCTGGTGAATGGTACATATAAATACTATATATATATATAGTGTATATATATATTTTATATATATATAAAATGATTGTATTATATATATATTATATAATAGATATATCATTATATATAATAATAAATATAGTATATAAAAATATATTATATATATGTATTTTTATATAATATATGTTATATAATATATCTTATATAATAGATATATTATTATATATAATAATAAATATAGTATATATAAATATATACATATATATTTTATATATATAAATATGTACTTATATATATAATATATATATAATATATATTATAGATATATAATATATATTTACAATATATATTATTTAGGACTGTTTTGGAATTCATGTCAACACTATAAAAGCAGATAGAGTCACCTAAGAGAAGGATGGCATTTGGTTCCAGCATTTGTTATTCAATAAAATCAAGGTGTTTACAAGGTATAAAGCTTGTCATGGCTCACAAGTATGGCTTGTTTTTCCTCACTGCCACCCTATTTTGATAATACAGTAGTTAAATATGCAATAACTCATCTGAGACTCATATTATTAATATTATCACCAGCTTTAACAGGCATGCTTCATAATAAAGTCTTAAAAAAATTCTTCCTTAAAGATTCAGACAGCTGGAAGCCCAGTCATCATTATATCATCAATATCTGTCTCCAAGGTTGGTCACACTAATGACCCGAGTCATCCAGAAGGATGTTTTATCCATGGGAGCCTGAAAATGGCACAAGACTGGTATCTAGCAAAAGATAATGAAAAGGAGGCTGTGTGTGAAATTAGGAGAAAAATCAGCTGTCCCTGAAAATTGAAGAATAAATAGAATTATTTGGGTTTTTGTCTTTACAGAAGGAAGCTGTTATTTTTCAGAAGTCATCACTTATTTTTGTCTTAGTGTATCCCAGGATAAAGCACTTTATCTGCTCTGGTTATTTTCCTGGAAGCTGCTCTCGGTCAGCTTCAAACTGGGAGAAGTGATAGGAGCAAAAACCAATGGGAAGCACCTCAAGAACGTGTTTTGATGTTTTGGAGCTGGGAATGACCTTGGGTGTTGGCTGCTGCTGGGCTGTTCCCAGGTGCCTGCAGGCAGTGAGGGTGACACTGCAGCGTTCACACAAACACTCCCACCGGCCAACCTGACGAGCAGGTTTGTGGGCAGGAGCTGCTCTGAGCAAGGAGAATTCGGGGTGTTGGGGTGGGAACAGGAGCTGAGCTGCAGGGAATGTGCTGGGGGGAGGCTGCAGCTCAGGGCTGGGCTCCCCAAGGGGCTCTGGGCAAGCTGAGGGAAGAATTCATCCAGCAGCTCCTCCTCACCTGCTGCCCACAGGGATCTCTGTGATACCCATACCCTGTCCAGGTATCAAGGCAATGTCTGAGCCCACTTCTCTGGATTTTCATTTAATGAGATGGAACCTCTGCTATAAAGGGAGGAGAGGGGCTTTGGACCAGTCCCTTGGTGCTGGCAATAATTCTTGGTGCTAGTTAATTCTTCCTCATACCTAAGCACTTCTACACCTGCAGAGTGATGGTAAAATGTGTGAATTCCCAGAAAATCTCATCCAGAAAACACAGTTATGAGAATACATCAGAAGCAGATCCAAACTGGGACATGCTAGGGTTAAGTTTGTTTTTACAGCCTTAATTTAGGAACCCTGTGGGCAGAATTACAACAGCATTCAGTGAAATAGTTCAGGGCTGATTTCCCCCACCTCCTTGGAGTCAGCCAGGGTTGTTTGCTCGTGGAGCATTCACCTTGTTGGAAAAGCTGGGAGAGGCTCAGGGAGACTTCAGGAGAGGGAAAGGACAATTTCATGGCTCAGAGAACCAAAGCCTGTCCAGGGTGACTGAGCTCTGTCCTTGTCTGTGTGATGGATCTCAGGTGGGATCTCTGCACACAGAGCCTGTCCCAGGTGGGGACAGTGGGTTTGTGCCAGCTGGACTTCATCTCCAGGGGCTCTGCATGGGAGACTCAGCAGTGAGAAATGAGCAGAACTGGCAGCAGCTCCTAACACTGAGTTATCCCTGGAGTCAGCAGGGAAAAGCCACAGGAACTTCTCTGAGCCAAGGGTCATCCCTGGAAATGGCTGAATCAGTTTTATTTGGTTGTCTCATGGTCAGCTGAGTGTGTAAGGGGATACAGTGTGGGTAAATGAAGGTGGTACAGAATGTCATCTTACCCCATAAAGAGTTTCAGCTGAACCAATTACTAAAGATTAGGAGCAGGCCTGATGTTAACAGGCCACAGCTGCAGCCAGTAAGAACAGTGTTATAAAAGAGTGGATTGGTAAGAGCTGGAGTTGGTGCTTAGAGGAGCTGCCTATGAGAAACATTGAGGAGGTACAAAGCTCTGGAGATATGAAACCTTTGCATAGAACTCTTGATATATAAGACAACGTGTGTGTCTCTCCGGGGGGGGACACATTCACCTTAAAAAATGTATGAAAATGATTAAAATTTGGGAAAGTCCTGAGCAACCCAGCCCAGAGCCTTCCAGAGGAAAACAAGGGTGAACAATCCACAGTGCTCTGTCAGTCCTGGCCTGCCTGGACAAATTTAAATTTTTTTTTTATTATTTAAATTTAATTATTTAATTTATTAAATACATTTCAGCAAATAGTATTATAAATATTTAATAAATTATTTAATAAATTTATTAAATAATTTATTATTTAAATTATTATGTCAATTAAATTTTAGGGCAGCCAGGGCCAGAGATGGAACTGAGGAGAACAGGGCAACTCCTGCCCTTCCAGCTGTGCAAATGGGACACAGTGGTGACACAGTGACACTGGTACAGCACAGGCTGAACAATGAAGTTTTTAATGAAACAAACTTCCCACACCAAAGCTTCTCACAGCGGTGTCTCTGTGCTGATCATTCCTCTGGAACAGGATCATTCCTCTGCTCCAGAGCAGTTCTGCCAGCACCCATCCTGAACCCTCCCAGCCCCAGGCAGTGCTCAGCTCTCTCTGCCCCCACCCCAGGGTCCTGGGGGCTCATTCTGGATTCCAGCCGGGCCCAGCAGGGCAGGGGAGCTGTGCCAGGCCCTGGGCACAGGTGAGGGCCCCACCCTGGCACCCCTGTGACCCTGGGCACAGCCCCACGCCCTGGCCATGGCTCTTCTCCTCTTCCTTTCTCCTCCTCTTTCTCCTCCTTCTTTCTTCTCCTCCTTTCTTTTTCTCCTTCTCCTCCTCCTTTCTCCTCCTCCTTTCTCCTTCTCCTCCTTTCTCCTTCTCCTCCTCCTGCCAGCAGCAGCTTCAGCTGCCCCAGGGAGGTGTGACAGCCCAGACTCGGCTGGGCAGCAGAGCTCAGAGTTCACAGCCAGGAATCCTCTGGGACTCTGTGAATGATCCACCCTGCTGGGGGCTCTCACAGCCTGCACAGCTCCCAAGGCATGCTGTGCTCCCCTTTCTTTTTAAAGAATAACTCGAGAGGAAAATGGAAAAATATTATTTAAATTAAATTGTATTTAAATTAATTTTAATTATTTAGTTATTTCAAGAATAACTCAATAGGAAAATTATTGTGGAGTACTTGGAGGCTGATCAGGTGAATTTCAAGGCAGTGATGCTCTGTCTGTCTTGCAGTGCAAATGGAAACCCAGACTCCTTGGCAGTACTGAACTTGTCAAAATCAAGTCTAAACCTCCTGGTTTGTTTTTCTGTTGGACATCTCTCTTTCTGGGTTTTACACAGAAACTCAGGGAAAAAGTACTTGTGGAAAAAGGGTGAATGAGATCTGCTCAAAGGTGTTGGGCAGAGCCAGGGGATCCCTCTGTACAAATCAGCCTTCCCCTGTTGTTTCTCTGAGAACAAGACCACTGTCCACATGTCAAGCCCTCATTTTTGTGTTGTCTCTGAAAACAAGCAATTTATTTCTAAAACAAAAGAGGATACTGAGATTAAGACTTTCTTTAGCCACTCACTGGTTTCCCCATCTTGAAAGAATGTAAACATTTTAAAATTTAAAATCACATCCTGTTTGAGGGGTAACTTTAGGAGAGTTCCCCTTAAATGCAATCCATCTTCTCTTCATTATTATATCCTAGAAATGCACTGGTCTAATTTTGCACTGGGGACTGTGGCTGGATGAGAGAGCAGTTCTGTGTTTGAGTGATGGCCAGGCAGCGCCCGTGGCACAGGGTGTGACAGAGATCCCTGCAGGATGGAGCCCCTGCTGGTCCCACAGAGGATGGGATGTGTGAATTCCAGCAGATCCCATTTCAGCTTCACTCCATATTTAAACTCCTGGAGCTCGTCTGTTCCACCAAGAAAAGATCATCTGAAAAATGTGAGAAGTGGCTGAAAGGCTCGTTCAGCTCAGCAAGTGGAGCAAGCAGAGATCTCCTGGCAGAAGCAGCAGCTGATGCTTGACCTTTCCCCAGTGCCCCTTTCCCCCTCTGCTCTCAGGAGCAGGCTCAGGCATTCCTAGGAGCTGTGCATTTGGAAAAACAGAGCTATTTTTATTCACCCTGTGGTTTCTCAGCAGAGAGGTCTTGGGGAATATTTCCTTTCGTGTCAATCCCTTTAAACATTTTACAGAGCAGAGTCTGTTCTGGGAAGTCAGTAAATTTGAATTCATGTTTTGAAGTTTTATCATGGCTGGGGATATAAGGTGCAGGAGGCAGCCAGCAGGGCTAATGAATAAAGCAAATGCAGGCTGTGGAGTCCTGCTCAAGCTATTACCAGAGTATTTTACATTTTCCGTGCATCCAAATTAAACCCTTTACAGAAGCAGAGCAATCCAAAACCATCTGGCACCAGAATTTAGGATTTCATAATGCCTTAAAGCAAACCATGTGAGCAGGATGTCCAGAATGTCTGTGTCAGTGGGCTGAAGGAATAGATGGGGAGAGGATGAACTTTGCCATAGTTCTGTCCATTTTCATGAGTGCTGTCAGTGCCCACCTTGCACCACTGGGGCTGGGCAGGGCCAGCCTCTGCTCTGTCACCTGTCCCTGCCTGACCCTGGGCACTTCTCTGCTCCTGGAC
Organism: Geothlypis trichas; assembly: GCA_009764595.1. Lineage (NCBI taxonomy): Eukaryota > Metazoa > Chordata > Aves > Passeriformes > Parulidae > Geothlypis > Geothlypis trichas. The sequence goes on along the minus strand of CM019912.1, from coordinate 19,309,791 downwards.
ACAGAGGAAAAACCCAGATCAGAGAGGAGGAGGCAGGTGCACAACTCCAGAGTAAAGCTGAATAGCCACGGGAGTTTTTCCCCTCTTGACACTGAATGAAAGTCAGGATTTGTTATATATCAGCTCATCAAAGCCCAGTTTGGCCCTCAGGATGGCAGAGATGCTTTATCCCCTGCCAGGGCCCTCCTGAGGGGCTCTGCTACCCTCCACTGCAGGTTCCCAGCAGGGCAGTGACTGTGACAGGGGAACTCGGGGTCCCTGGGCACCCAGGGCTCCTCTCTGCCCCTCTCAGGGCTGGCCAGGAGTGCCCAGGAGGATGAGGCAGCCCCTGCCCATGTGCTCAATGTGCCCAGTGTGCTCAATGTGCCCAGGGCAGCTCAGTGTGCCCAGTGTGCTCAATGTGCTCAGTGTGCTCAACATGCCCAGTGTGCTCAGTGTGCTCAGTGTGCTCAGTGTTCCCAGTGTGCTCAGTGTACCCAGTGTGCTCAGTGTGCCCAGTGTGCCCAGTGTGCCCAGAATGCCCAGTGTGCTCAGTGTGCCCAGTGTACTCAACGTGCCCAGTGTGCCCAGGGCAGCTCAGTGTGCTCAGTGTGCCCAGTGTGCCCAGGGCAGCTCAGTGTGCCCAGCGTGCCCAGTGTGCCCAGTGTTCCCAGTGTGCCCAGCATGCCCAGTGTGCCCAGCGTGCCCAGGGCAGCTCAGTGTGCTCAGTGTGCCCAGTGTGCCCAGCGTGCCCAGCAGCTCACACCCTGGAGCTGTGACACCTGCAGCCTCTGCCTCTCCCAGATGTGCTGCAGGAGGCTCTGCTCTCCACCTTTGCCTTCCTGGGCTCCTTGAGGAGCCTGGGGATCTTTATCCTCTTCCCTGGGTGGATTCTGAGTGGTGGATTCCCTGGGTGGACACTGAGCACACTGGGAACACTGAGCACACTGAGCACACTGAGCACACTGGGCACGTTGAGCACACTGAGCACATTGAGCACACTGGGAACACTGAGCACACTGAGCACACTGAGCACACTGGGCACGTTGAGCACACTGAGCACATTGAGCACACTGGGCACACTGAGCTTCCTGTCAGATCAAGCTTTTTTCTGACTCAGAGATGGGGTATCTTAGAGGTGCTTTAAAAACTTTTATCTTAAAGTTTACATACAAATATATACCATGTAAACCTTCTATCCAACTGTAAAAATTCATTTCCCACACATTTTCCTTGAGGGCTCTGCCAGAAGAGCCTGCAGTGCTGCTGACACTGCTGTGGCCCTGGGGACAGCCCTGTCCCTCAACCATCCTCACTTTGGGGCACCCTGCTGTCCCGGGGGAAGCCGGATCCTAATGAGATACATCCCTAATGAGACACATCCCTAATGAGAGACATCCCTGATGAGAAGGAATTGGAGATGCCAGGTTCCATTTGCACTGGGGAATGTGCACAGTATGGAATGGGCAGATCACAGAATCCCAGACTGGTTTGGGTTAAAGGGACCTCAAAGCCCATCCAGTGCCACCCCTGCCACGGCAGGGACACCTCCCACTGTCCCAGGTGCTCCCAGCCCTGCCCAGCCTGGCCTTGGGCACTGCCAGGGATCCAGGGGCAGCAACAGCTGCTCTGGGCACCTGTGCCAGGGCCTGCCCATCCTCATGGGGAGAATTTCTTAACATCTGATCTAAACTCTTTATCTGTGGGAGCCTGTGGGAACCCAGGACACCCCTCTGGCTGTCCAGGAAGGACAGGACTCCTGCCAGGGTGCTCAGAGACCCTGGCACAGACCCCAACACACCTGGGGGTTTGATTATGACCTGTGGAGCAAATTACCAACCTTAGATGAAGATCAGCAAGCCACAACAGTTTAGGTAGAACAATAGTGAAGTTATCATGGGGTGGAAAAGTAGATTTTAGGGGTTTTGGTACGGGGGTTCAGGAAGTGAGATGGAGGGAACTGGGTGTGCCCAGCCTTTCTCCTTCTTCTTCTTCTTGGCCTCCATCTCCTGCTGTGATGTTGGCACTTACAGATTGGTTTAGAGTAGAAACTCACTGTCTAACATAGGTAAAGGGTATTGGGAAGTAATTGTAAATATTGTACTCGTGGTTTTTAGTATAAAGACATAACACCACCCCGGGGCAGGCAGAGTGCCTGGAACTGTCCTGCTGGGTGGATCTGGGCAGGACAGGAGAAAATTTTTATAGATAAGATACAATAAACAACATTGAGAGTGAGAAATGAAGAGCTCTGACTCCTTCTTCAAGCACTCGAGCTGGGAAAAGAGAATTTTAACCATCTCAGGGTCACTGTGAGCAGCGAGAGACCCCGACAGGAGCCATTTCCCCTTTCACTCCATCCCGTGTAAACCATCTCTCTCCATCCCTCCTGTAGCTCCTTCAGGCAGTGCAAGGATACAGTTTGGTCACCCCATAACTTCTCTTCTCCAGGGGAACAATCCCAATTGTCCCAGCCTTTCCTCACAGGAGAGCTGCTCCATTCCTCTGCTCCTTCCTCCATCCTGCTGTCCCTGAATGGAGCAGACACCTCTGCCCTGGCAGGGTGGAGCAGAGGACTCACCTGGAACCAAGCCTTTCCAGACAACATTTTAAATTAAAAACCCCAGTGACAGTGCCAGAAAAATGATCACAGCAGTTACATTTCTATGAGATGGCAGCACTCAAGTCCTTATGGCAACGTGAATCCAGGAGAGCTGGAGAGGGACTGGGGACAAGGATGGAGGGACAGGACCCAGGGAATGGCTCCCACTGCCAGAGGGCAGGGCTGGATGGGAGATTGGGAATTGGGAATTGTTCCCTGGGAGCCTGGGCAGGCCCTGGCACAGGTGCCCAGAGCAGCTGTGGCTGCCCCTGGATCCCTGGCAGTGCCCAAGGCCAGGCTGGGCAGGGCTGGGAGCACCTGGGACAGTGGGAGGTGTCCCTGCCATGGCAGGGGTGGCACTGGATGGGCTTTGGTGTCCCTTTAACCCAAACCAGTCTGGGATTCTGTGATTCTGTACCAGCAGCCAGCACATTATCAATTATACGGTGACTTCTCCAGCAATGCTTACTGGTAATTTAGTAGTTATACATTATTCCAAAATGTGAAAAATGCCAATCACTTGTTTTTAAAATTTTAAAAGTTTAATAGTAATAAAATGGTTACAAAAATAGCAATACAATTAGAGTCATAATAATTTCGACAATTTGGATTAGGACAATAGGAGACAATAGAAACAAAGAGTTACAGACATCTGGGTACCTATTTTCTGGGCAGCAGAAGCCTGAAGAAGGACACACATTAATGGAGGATTAACCCCTAAAAACAACAATCTGTTGCATATTCATACATCTCATACATGATGCATAAATCCCATTCAAACACAGGATTCTGTCTGGTCATCATCATCTCCTTCCTCTTAATCCTAGCAGCGCCTTCGAGGCAGGAAGAAGTTTATTTCTTCTGATAAGAGGGCAATAAATTCTTTTTCTCTGAAAGATTTCGGTGTCCTGTGGCTGCTGTCTCACTGAGTCCTTTCTTTACAAAAAAAATTATCCCACATAGCACAGTTTCTATTTTAACATTTTTTATAACCTAAAACTGTATTTACCACACTACTTAAGAGAACTAATACAGCATTACTTTTTAACACAACACACATAATATTCATTTTAACATTTGCAAAAAGCCAATCATAAATACGCATTTTTCACACAAAATGATGATAAATTCAGCTTGTCAAGTGAACAAATTCGATTATTTCGCAATTCTCCCTTTACAAAGCTGTGTTTCTAGATGCTGGAACACAGAAACAGCAGCTGGTTCCGTGTCCTCGCTGCCAGGGGAGCTCGGGATGGGTTTTTGGCGCTCTCTCCCGGCTCGGGATGGGTTTTTGGGACTCTCTCCCAGCTCAGGATTGGTTTTTGGTGCCCTCCCAGCTCGGGCTGGGTTTTGGGGGCTCTCCCTGCTCAGGATGGGTTTTGGGGGCTCTCCCGACTCGGGATGGGTATTCGGGATGCTCTCCCGGCTCAGGATGGGATTTTGGGGCTCTCTCCCGGCTCGGGATGGGTTTTTGGGGCTCTCCCTGCTCGGGATGGGATTTTGGGGCTCTCCCGGCTCGGGATGGGATTTTGGGGCTCTCCCGGCTCGGGATGGGATTTTGGTGCCATCACGGCTAGGGATGGGTTTTTGGGGCTCTCTCCCGGCTCGGGATGGGTTTTTGGGATGCTCTCCCTGCTCGGGATGGGTTTTTGGGATGCTCTCCCGGCTCGGGATGGGATTTTGGGGCTCTCTCCCGGCTCGGGATGGGATTTTGGGGCTCTCTCCCGACTCGGGATGGGTTTTGGGGCTCTCTCCCGGCTCGGGATGGGATTTTGGGGCTCTCTCCCGGCTCGGGATGGGATTTTGGGGCTCTCTCCCGGCTCGGGATGGGATTTTGGGGCTCTCCCATTCCCGAGGCCGCCGCGAGAGGGAGGACGCGCCCCGTGCCCGGCTGGATCCGCCGCTGCTCACGGGAAATTCTATTTTAAACCAGGGCGGCCCAAATCCCGGCGAGATGTTGGCTGACATTTGTGGCGCGGTGTAAGAATAGCTCATTTTGGGTTGCCATAAACACATCCCGAGCTGACATAAACGAAACGAGGAGCCTTTACAAAGTGTTTATACCAGATTCACTGGGCTGCTTGGGACCTTTGTGTTTGGATAAACACTGAGCCTGAAATGCACTGATTTAGCTCAGAATGGGCATGAAAACCTCTGGTTTATGTTCAGAAGTAAACGGTGCACTGTATTCAGCAGCAGCTTCACAGAAAGAACTTCTTGAAGAAGAGACTCCTCATCTGTATTTGATTGTTTCTTTTTTTAATATTTTGCATTAATTTTTGTTGTTGGTTCTGCTTCCAGACAATCTCTTACCGCTGGGGCATTCTGTGAATGCAGCCACACGTCTGAGGACAGGGGAGAGGAGGTGTCCCAGCACTTGGCTGCTGGAGAACCTTGCCTTTAAAGCAGAATTTGTAGCTGAAAAATTCACAGAGGATTTGTTCTGAGGATGGTGCTGAGGTTTGTTTGCTCACACGAAGGGGAAATCACTGTTTGCAGTGGCTCAGGTATGAAATGTCTGCATCTGTACAGTATCCTCTCTTCCCAATATTTTCCCCATCCCTTGCTTCTCTCAGTGAAGATCACCTCATTCCTCCCTGTGACCGTGTTCACAGGGGTTTTTGGTTGAGGGAAGAGATGAGGATCTGACTCCATGTTTCAGAAGGCTGATTTATTATTTTATGATATATATTACATTAAAACTATACTAAAAGAATAGAAGAAAAGATTTCATCAGAAGGCTGGTTAAGAATAGAATAGGAAGGAATGATAACAAAGGTTTGTGGCTCGGCTCTCTGTCTGAGCCAGCTGGGCTGTTATTGGCCATTACTTACAAACATCCAACATAAACAAATTCCAGATCCACCTGTTGCTTTCCACAGCAGCAAATAATCATTGTTTACATTTTGTTCCTGAGGCTTCTCAGCTTCTCAAGAGGAAAAATCCTAAAGAAAAGATTTTTCATAAAAGATGCCTGCGACACCTCCCTTTCAGACACTTCCTCCTGGGCTTTGCAGCCTGCCTTGCCCAAGGAAATGCAGCTGTCATGATGGTTCACAGATCAAAATTCAGCCTTTAATGCAGCTGGGGCTTGATCCATTAACCACTTTGAAGATTATGAGCAAAGCCTGTAAGTGGCATGTGAAATATGAGCCTGCAGCAGGAGTTAATGAGGCCCAGGGAGCTGCAGAGCTGCCCTGCTGTCCCACACAGGGGACCAGGGAGGGACAGAGCAGCAGCACTGCTGCAGGAGGGGCAGCGGGGCCAGGGACAGCCTCAGGCAGCCCAAACAAGGTCAGAAAACACCGAATGTGGAAGTGAGAAGGGGATTTTGGCTGTGGTATTAAACGGACATAGAAAGGAGTGAAATGTGGAGAGGGGAGCGATGTGGCTGTGCTGGGACTGCTGAGCCAGGGAGCAGCGCCCAGGGGGACCAGGAGCTGTGGGAGCACAGAGAACACGGGGAGAGGCTGCCCTGGGAGCAGGAGGATGCACAGGGGGGCTCCCAGGATGCTCAGTGAAATCCCAGTGATGCTCAGTGAGGTTTCCAGGATGCTCATAATGTTCCCTGGATGTACACTGAGGTTCCCCGGATGCTCAGTGAGGTTTCCAGGATGCACAGTGTGATTTTGTCCCAGACTGCAAAGCAAGATGTGTTCTATTACCATCTGTATGGCAGCTGTCTTCTCTTCATTGGGCAGTTTTCCTTATCTCTTCCACAACCAATCCTCCCTCCAGAGAGGACATCTGCTGATAACAGCTATTGAATGTCACTGCATGACTGATAAGAACTACAGCATCCCAGTGTGAGATGCTCTGCCCAGAGGGAATTCCTACCACAGATAGAATGTGGAGATTCTGGAATACCAAGACAGCTTCTCCACTGGCTTTCCCAGAGGAACAGCAGCTGCCTCTTCTTCCCCTGGATATTCAGAGGTAGAATACACCCTCTTCTACAGGATTCCTGCTCCAGCAGAGCCACACCTGACACTGCAGGAGGGCTGCAGCCACAATTCCAATTGGGCTGCTACCAACAGCCTGACCCACAGGGTGTCAGGTTGTGTTCTGACTCTGTCAGTGTTGTTTTAGTTTACTGCATTGTTTATCTTATCCTTTTATTTTCTTCCCTATTAAAGAACTGTTATTTCCTCCTCCCATATTTTTGCCTGAGAGCCCCTTAATTTAAAATTTATAACAATTGGAGGTGGGGAAGGTTTACATTCTCCATTTCAGGGGAGGCTCCTGCCTTCCTTTGCAGACTCCTGTCTTTCCAAACCAAGACAGGTTTCCATGATGCACAGGTGCCACTTGCAGAGGAAGGCCCTGGTGATGTAAATGGCAATAATCCAATTTATATACTGTGGAAACCCAGAGCACTGGGAATATTTCTGTGTCTGCTTTGGGGTGCCCTGACCCCCAGGGAAGCTCTGACTTTGACCCTCGTTCATGGAGAAAGTTTCCTAGACTTTAAGGTAAACCAGAATCCACAAAAGTGTGAAATAGATTATAGAGAGTAGTGCAGTTCAGAATTTAGTTTTGGAGTTTTTAGTATGTTGTGGATGAAAGCAAGATGGAGGGCACAGGGTGTCATCCTGGGTTTCTTCTCTATGCTTCTTCTTCCTCCTTCTTCATGGGTTTGGGTGGCATTTTGTAATTGGGCAGAAAAGTCCCCATTGCAGCTCTTTGGGATCAGTTATTGGGTTAAAAGGGAAAATAATCTAGGTGTCAGTTCTTAATTGGATAGTTTAGTCTTAAAAGTCCTTGTACCAGAGATTGTTGCCATTTTGTGTATTCTAATGAAAAGCTGCCAAACTCACAGTAATGAGACTGTTCTACTGATAAGAAGTAATAAACACTTGAGTCTGAACACGAATTACTGTCTCAAGTGCCTTCAGTCCAGACCCAGAAAAACCAACAACTGGGACCCCCACACCACAGCCTTGGTGCTGTCAGCTGAGAGGGAATGCAGGGAAATAACCCACACACAGCACTGACAACCCTGTGTTCACATCTGGGAGTTTCTCCTGAGTGAAGAAAGAGCTCCAGTGTTTAAAACTCCTGTTACAAGTGAGCTGCACCTTCATGTTGAGCAGCACAGCCCTCGAGAGCCAAAGGTGAACCTGCTGTTTCCCTGAGCTGCAGGAGAAAATGAGGAAGGAGCCCCCCACAGCATCAATTAAACAGGATTCATTTCACATCAACATGGAGAGAGTTGATAAGATCAAGGATCCACCAGAAACAGTCCAAGAAGTTTCCACTGAATCCACATTTTCTGGTGGAAAACTCAGAATATTCTGTGATTCTGTCCTGTCTGGAAAAGTTGCAGCATCTGAAATTGTTACACTGAAAGTACCAGTGACCATTTCTCCATTCCATCAATAGCAAATGCTCACAATTGCTGCATTTGGAGTTTATTATAATTCTAAATATGATCCTGCTGTGAGCCACTGGAACAGAGCAAATGGCAGAAAATGTAAATGAAAAAAGTTGGAGATTTAGGCATTAGAAATATTCCATTCAGTGTATCATTCAGGCTTAAGTTATTACAAAAATAACTTAAAATTTTGTTTTCAAATACTCACCTCTACTAGTGCAAGGCAAAGTCAAGTCACTACAGCTTGGTTGTGCTCCTCTGTTTTACACATCACCGGCTGAGTGAACATATTTCCATCTGAACATTAAAGAAAATAGCCTAAAAAAGGACAATATTTAGTCAAAACTTTGTATTTTCAGTTGGGTAATATATTCATGAACAGCCAAATTTTGTTTGTTCACAACAACCAGCTGACACGGTGAAAATGGAGGTGGCCAAATCCTTAATTATTCTTCAGCCTTCCCCAGTGAGCCAGGCAGGATTCAGAACTCAAGGTGTTGGAGGTTGTCACAAACATCTTTTATGAGAAATCTTTTCTTTAGGATTTTTCTTCCTGAGAAGCTGAGAGGCCTCAGGAACAAACAGTAAACATTGATTATCTGCTGCTATGGAATGCAACAGGTGCATCTGGGATTGGCCCATCTTGGATGTTTCTAATTAATGGCCAATCACAGTCAGCTGGCTCGGAATCTCTGTCAGAGACAGAAGCTTTTGTTATCATTCTTTCTTATTCTAAGCCAGCCTTCTGATGAAATCTTCTCTTCTATTCTTTTAGTATAGTTTTAATGAAATATATATAATAAAATAATAAATCAAGCCTTCTGAAACGTGGAGTCAGATCCTTGTCTGTTCCCTCATCCTCAGACCCTGTGAACACTGTCACAGGAGGTGGCACATCCTCACCTGGCTGATCATGAGCAATTTTCCTGTGACAGGGGGAGCACTGAGCCCGAGTTTCAGGGAATTCCTTTCCATTTCCATGCCCTGATGTGGGCAGCCCTGGGATGAGCTCAGCCTGAGCTGTGCTGATGCAGTGACCCCAGCAGAGCTGGTACCAGAAAATGCCACCACATCAGGGCCTCTGTGACCCTCTGAGCAGGGCACAGCTCCCACACCACTGCCAAGAAATCAGACTCCAGTTTGGAATTGATACTGACTGCTTGAGCTGATACTTTTGGTTTGAGCAGGTATTTATCTGGTTTCATTCTTGGGAGCTCACTGCTGGGTCAGCTTTGGCTCCTGTGGCTGGGGAGCAGAATGTGAAACGCAGCTCGATTGGGCACAGAGAATTTTGAGGCTTTTTTAGTTCTTTAGTGGCTGAGGTTCAGGTGAGAGTGTAAATGGTTGTGTTGTTTCCCAGACCTGCTCAAGGTGCACAACTGCCCTTGAGCAGCATCTGTGTCCCCAGAACAGCACAGCCACGTGTGCCACCACACTGGCTCAGTCCCACAGGCTCCAAACCCTTCCCAAAACGTGCAGGGACCCTCCAGGTGCAGCTGTGCCCTCGAATGAGCTGCAGCTCTGTCACCATGGCATTTTCTGAAAAATCCTCTTTGCCCAGGATTTTCCCCTGGGAAGTTGAGAAGCCTCAGAGAGGAATGAAAACAATAATTATTGATTATTGCTGATTGCTGCTCCTGTGTTTGCTGCTGTGGAATGTGTCTTGGACATTGTTTACCAGCAGGTGAATGTTTGATTGGTTCCATGTGAATTATTTTTAATTAATGACCAATCCCAGCCAGCTGTGTTGGACTCACTGGGTCAGTCATGAGTTTTTATTATTCATTCTTGTTAAGCCTTCTGATGTATCCATTCTCTTTCTTTAGTATAGTTTTATTATGGCATTAACGTAATGTAATATGATATAATATAATGTAATATGATATATAATATAACATAACATAACATAACATAACATAACATAACATAACATAACATAACATAATATAATATAATATAATATCAGCCTTCTGAGAACATGGAGTCAAATTCTCATCTCTTCACCTCATCCTGGGGACCTCACAAACCCCACCCGGCACCTCAGACCCTCCCAAGCCCAGATGCACTCTGTGCTGTAGGGATTGCAAGCACTTGGCTGCAGGAGCTCCCACATGTTCTTTATGTCCTTGCAGCTGAAATTTTTTAGTCCAAGGCCAAGAGATGCCAGTTCCAGCACTCCCCTACACCAGTGAACTCAGCACTCTGGGTTTTTGCTTTGCTTTTGTTTGCTCAAGAATTAATGAGCTTTTGTGATGCAGGATTTGAATAAAGCAGAGAAAGTGACAGAACTTTATTTCTCTTTCTCTGCTTTATTCAAATTCTTTTCTAAAGAGTAGAAAACTTTCTACTCCTTAGAGTAGAAACTTTTTTAAGAGTAGAAACTTTTCTACAGAGCAGAAAAGGGTTTGAATAAAGTACAGAAAGAGAGAAATAAAGTTCTGTCATAGACAGAGAGACTGAAAGAGTGACACTTCAGATCCTGAGCCCCTCAGCCCTCCATCCCACCATGCCACATCCATTCTTGGCTTCACACAAGGCCAGCAGAGGAGTTTGTTGCTCTTTTCTGCAGCTGCACAGAGCTTCTCAGATGCCCCCATGCTCCTCTGCCTCTGCAGGTATTTGTTTCCAGCTCCCTGCAGATATTTTGCAGGAGAATTCCCTTCAGGGCAGCAGGGAAATTCTTGTTAACTCTTCCCAGGCCAGGCTGTAATCTGGAAACAAGGCAGAAATCCTGGATTCATACCAGGATGTCAGTGTGTTGTTGAGGAGCTGTGACAGCCAAACCCTCTGGAGCACCAAGCAAGGCCCTTGGCATCCTGGATGCTCCCTGTGAGAGCACTTGGGAAGGTGGCACTTGCAGGATTTTCCCTCCCTGGTGCCCTGTTTGAGCTCAGATCTGGAGCTTTGCCATTTCTAAGGGGCTTTCAGGTGTATTTTCAGAATTCTGCTTGGGCTGAGGGGCAGCAGCAGTTGGTGGCTCTGGGTTCTCCAGCACTGCCTGGGGCTGCTCTGGGATTCATTGTGCAGCTTGGCTGAGGTCACTGCTAGGGTGGCAAAGCCCTGGGGGCTTGGATGTCACAATTTCCCAGGGTCAGCCCTCCTGCCCTGCTCTCCTGCACACAGATAAAGCAAATCCCTCCTCCTGCAGGAGCTCTCCCCTCTCGGTGTCTCTGCAGGATGGGAGAAACAGGAATGACCCAAACCCCACGGGCTGAGCATGAAATCAGTGACTTTGTGAAGGTCACCTTGGCTCTGGGCATTTCCCTCTGCAAGGCAAACCTGACTCCTGCTGTGTTTGCTCTTTGCATACACCATAAAGTGTCCAGGATGTGAAATTGCAGCACGCAGATGCAGGAACGCCTCTCACTGAAGGACTTTTCTGATTTAATACTGCACAAAGGTGAAAGCTTCACTCTGGTGGGGTGTGGGAATTGGAGAAACAGAAACTTCCATAAAGAGTTTGAGCTGCAGCCTTCAGTATAATGTAATTATATTATATTATTCTGAAGGGTTTGAGCTGCAGCCTTGGAAGAAGCTTGGATTGATGTAAAAATACAATACACAGACATTAGTAGAGAAATCATAAACTTATGGTTCTATAGTTGTAAGAATAAGCCTTAAGTAAGTGAGCAGCTGTACTGCTGAGATGGTGAAGGGTTTGCAGTGTAGGGCTGTGGCTGTGTGGAGTGAGCTGAGAGTTCAGAATTCTAACAGAAGCATTTGTGTGCATGGGAGACAGAAGCCATTGGAGAAAAGTATCCACAGTGCAGCAGAAGTGAGTGAAGGTGATGGGTTAGAAAAGCAAAATAAACCCTGTGGCAGCTGTCCATTGGGTTAGAAAGTTCTGTATTGCCTTGGAACAAAGATCTTGTGACTGCTCTGAGCTATGGCCCAGTGCTGGCTCCTCTAAAACCTCACAGCCCTGAGACTGACGTTTGTCTGAGCTATAAATCACTTTTAGCTTGAAAATAGTCCCCCCTTCATCACCAGCAGTGCCAATGACAGTGTGGCTCTCCCCAGTTCTCCACCAAGGACTGCCCCAGCATCTCCTCTGGGCACTGGAGGCACAGAACTGCCCCAGTGCAGGGCCTGAGTCAGCAGCTGCTCTCCTGCCTGCCTGGGGAGCAGGAAATGTGCCAGGCACATCACACCTTGCCATACCTGCAAGCTCCCTTTAGGAAATGAGCCTCAGGGGTGGGTGGTGTGGAATTTAGACCCAGTGTGAGACAGCCCGAAAGGTTTGGGCAATAAATGAGTCACTGGTGGCTCTGAGCAAGCCCTGTGTCCCCACAGGTGCCTGCAGAGGAGCTGCACTCCCTTCCATGGCAGATGGCAGAGCTCAGCTCTGCCCACCCAGGGATGTCACAGACATCATTTATGGAAAATCCTTTTGCTAGGATTTTCCCTCCTGAGAAGCTGAGAGGCCTCAGGAACAAAATTTAAACAATGATTATCTGCTGCTGTGGAATGCAACAGATGCATCTGTGATTGCTCTCATAGAGTTTTTTCTAATTAATGGCTAATCACAGTCAGCTGGCTTGGACTTTGTCTGAGAAGCTTTTGTTATCGTTTTTTCCTATTCTATTCTTAGCCAGCCTTCTGATGAAACCTTTTCTTCTATTGTTTTAGTATAGTTTTAATGTAATATATATCATAAAATAATAAATCAGCCTTCTGAAACATGGAGTCAGATCCTCATCTCTTCCCCAATCCAAAAACCCCTGTGAACATGGTCACATAGGGATGCTCAGCACAGGACTGGTTGCACTAAAGTGTAAAAATTATAATGAAAAGGCCTCATAAAATCCAGCCTGCTTTGTTGTATCCATTGCTAACCTGTCATTTCTTCTAAAGGAAGCCAGCACTTTGCAACTTCCCATGTGAAAGCAAACCTGGAGTGAGCAATTGGTTAACATAACAATCTATTCCTGGGTGAAAAACACCTTACACCTGTATGAACAGTGCCAGTCACCCCTGAGATGTCAGGGGTGGCACAGTTAGAACATCTGACCCCAGAAAATAAAGTTCTTATTACTACTTAGTGGTTCAATTCTTAGATATGAAACTTAATTGCTATTTTAATTTTGATTTGAGTCTCAAAGTCCTGCAGAAGGCAAAGCTCCTCAGCTTGTGCAGATTGGAGCTGGCTCAGGCAGCAGGAATGGAGCCCTGGCTGCCATCCCCATGATAACAGGGATGGAGCCCTGGCTGCCATCCCCAGGTGATAACAGGGATGGAGCCCTGGCTGCCATTCCCATGAAAACAGGGATGGAGCCCTGGCTGCCATGCCCAGGAAAACAGGGATGGAGCCCTGGCTGCCATGCCCAGGAAAACAGGGATGGAGCCCTGGCTGCCATCCCCAGGTGATAACAGGGATGGAGCCCTGGCTGCCATCCCCAGGTGATAACAGGGATGGAGCCCTGGCTGCCATCCCCAGCTGGAAACAGGGATGGAGCCCTGGCTGCCATCCCCAGGTGATAACAGGGATGGAGCCCTGGCTGCCATCCCCAGGTGATAACAGGGATGGAGCCCAGGCCCTCCTCCCTCCCAGCACCCCGATCCAGTTTCAGCCACAAAGCACCAGGTCCTTATCAGCCCCAGGGGTGCCTTTGTTGTGCTGCTGCCTCCTGACCTGCATCAGGAGGGCAAACACCTGCAGAGCTGCCTTTCCTGTGTCTGGGGCATGAACCAACAGCTGGGCCACTCTGAAGTCCTGGTTCCAGTAGAAATTTCTCAAAATCTCCATTATCTGTGTCTTTCCTGCTGCCCCATGCCCTGTTTGCCACACTGAGCAGAGTGACATCCTTATATAAATCTATCATTGGATAAATCAGGGCATCACAGAGAATTCATCCATGGGCATGGGATGGTGGAGAGATCAAAGCCCAGATTTCTTTCCCACAAATCCTCATTTTAACCCAGGTGTAATTACTGACTGGGAGGACTCTGGGATCCTCTCCTGGATTGCTGTCAGGGCAGTTCAGAATTCCAACAGTTCAGTGCTTCCTGCTGCACTCCTGAACTCCTGACACCCCAGCTCACCCCAAACCATCAGAATCATTGCAGTCATCAGTTTTATGAGGTAAGGAATAAAAAAGAGAGTTCTTTTTTCTCCAAAATGATATTACTTCTGCATGGTTTCCAGGCTCAGCCCTGTCCCAGATGTACAGAAATATCCAGTTTTCTATTTAGCAATGTGGTGTGATTGCTCTCCTCTGAAAAGAGAGAGGCTGGTGCTGCTCCTCAGTGAGGTCATGGTCCCAGGGGCGTCACTCCCCTGCTCACATTTGGCTCCTGCTTCCCAGTGTCTCCTCCATAAAGCAATTTATGGTACAGGGAGGCTGCAGGGGCGTGGGAGCTGTGTGAGAAAGGCAAACAGAAAGTTAACTATTGCATCATCCTGCAATGTCCAAGTGACCAAGTACAGCAATTGCTGTGAGAAATCCAGGATTTGCTTATTTTCCTTTCAATTCTGTTGAGTATTAAGCGACAAGAATGAAGGCATAGGGCATATTTTAACCAATAAATTTGCTGTTAAGTCGATCAGAGGGTAAGAGATGTAAAAAGAGACCAGGTAGGGTGGCCTGCTTTGATTCTGGAAAAGAAATACTTCTTTAAGCACTGTAATAAACCATCTAAAATGAATTTATTTGCTTATTTGAGCAGTGACATCCTTAACTGCAGGCAGTATTCTGGTTTGCTGCAGACATCCAGATGGATACCTGCACTTGTGAAAGCACCAGCCTTCCTCTGAGCTGCACAAACAACCAGAAATCAGACCCCAAACAGAGAGAAACCAGGTAAAAACACTGGAACAACACTCAAGAAGCAAGTCCAAGTTAGTAACAGAGTGGTATTGGTAGGAACCTGAGCTCCTTGAAAATATTCTTTGTATAAAGAATGCTTTTTCATCAGTGAACTAATTCAGGTAATTTCCCTGTACACAAAAAATGAGGTCAAAGGTAGTACAAAGTGCATGTTATTAATGAATGTTCAGTTTATGGCTATGTCCAGACCATGATACAGAACAAATGAGGGTTGCACTTCTTGCCCTGTGTGAGGAAACACTTGGGAAAGGAGATATTGGACATTTTGGCTGATGGCACAAGTGACACGGACATTGTCAGCTGAGGTCTGGAGCTGCACATGAAAATGTGTCAGTGAAAAGCCTGGACTGAGCAAAGCAGCTCTGAGAGCTGCATCTGGCCAGCATTTGGCAGAGAAACAGATTTTCTCTCCCAGTGGAGCCAGAGAGAGGAGATCATAGCCCCCCCAGGCTGAAGGAAAACCCTCCTATTGAAGGAATTAATGTAAAATGGTTTGGCTCTGCTTGTCCTGGCACACTCTGTACTCAACAAAAAAGAGAAACAAGACCTTCCATAAAGTAAATTAAAGGTGAGAATCCACTTCTTACACTGACAGACCCCAAGTGCAGATGCTGCAGATCAGACTGTGGGGATACTCTCATCCCTGCTGAAAAACACAGCTAAAATTGCTCTCTCTGAAGTTACAGCACTGAATAAAAACCTTTGGGTTTGAACTTCAGTTATCCACACCTTCCACAATTATGTCAGTGTCATTGGGTTTCAATCCTGCCTTCTGCCCAGTACAGATTCCCAGATTAATGGCTTTTACCATGTCCAAAAAAAAGGAAATAATAAATCAACAGAGCAAAGAGCAAGGACATGTCAGGGCAGGTAGGAAACAATTTCTTTCTAGAGATTGGTTGTAAATAAACTGGGTTTGGGTGGCAGCTACACAGATTAGAGTTTGGATAAAATACCCTTGTGTAGAGAGCAGAGCAGAATTTCTGTTTCCCCTGATGCTCAGGGCTCACTGTCTGCTGTACAAATATTTACATGGCAGGAGCTTCAGGCTTCGTGTGTGTCCTGCACTCAGGGACTCCCTCATCTGTATTTCTTGCTGGGAGAAAGGCAAAAAGTGGCTGAATGCAGCATGACAGAAGTGGTAACTCTGTGTTCCATCACCAGCACCTCCTTTTCTCTCCATCCCTGCCTCACTGCTGAGTGCACATCTGGAACATCTGCCTGCTTCCCCTGCCCAGCACAAACACCTCTGCACCATCCATCACCCCAAAGCACTGCCCTGCTCATGCACAGCTCTGGGTAAACACAGAGCACACTTAGCATCACTTCTACCAAAGAAATTTGTTAAATAGGTTGTTTTATATCCCCCCCCATCATGCTTTGGGTCTCAGCGTTTGTCCTGAGTTCTGGTTTGGGGGTGTGTTCCATTGCCATCTGTCACAGGTGGGGCAGGTATCTGCTGTTCATGGGGCAGTTTTCTTTATCTCTCCCACAAACCCATCCTCCTTCCAGGAGATATTTTCTGTCCATGCCCACTGAGTGTCCCTGCAGGGCTGATCCAATTCCACCATCCCATGGGGAGATGCTGTGCCCAGGGCAGGAGCCAAGCATTCCTACCTGGATCCAATCTGAGCTTTGGGACACCAGGGCAGCCTTTGCCCCCTGCATTGCCAGAGGAGCAGCTTTCTGCTGCCCTGCACTGCCAGAGGGAGCCCAGGCCCATCTGCAGCAGCCCTGGAGCTGCAGAGGAAAACTCCCCCCTTGTGCAGGATCCCTGCTGCAGCAGAACCACAGCTGGCACTGCAGGAGGGCTGAGCCCCCCTGGGATGGGGCTGGGACACCACCCTGGCACACAGGGACAGGGCATGGGCTGACTCTGGCAGTTCTGCTTTGCATCACTGCATTTTTAATTTTATTTTAATTTTCTTCCCTAATAAAGAACTGTTATTCCCATATCTTTGCCTGAGAGCCCCTTAATTTCAAAATTATAACAATTCAGAGGGAGCAGGTTTACATTCTCCATTTCAGGGAGGCTCCTGACTTCCTCAGCACACACATGTCTTTTCAAACCAAGGCCGTGTTTACAGGGATTGTGGTGTGGCCATCTCTGTAATTTCTCATGGAATATTCTGATGGAATTTTCTTCCCAAGCAAGACACTGTGCTGTCCCATATTTTCTGTTCTGCTGCTCAGACCTGCTTTGGGGCCAGTCCAGAGGAGGCCACCTGTGGCCATGTTAACAGGGGTCCCAGGATGAGGGAAGAGATGAGAATCTGACTCCATGTGCCAGAAGGCTGATTTATTATTTTATGATAGATATTATATTAAAAGAAAATTATGTATTAAAACTATACTAAAAGAATAGAAGAAAGGATTTCATCAGAAGGCTAGCAAGGAAAGAAATGGAATGATAATAAAATCTTGTGACTGACCAGAGAGTCCAAGACAGCTGACTGTGATTGGCCATTAATTAAAAACAACCACATGAGACCAATCACAGATCCACCTGTTGCATTCCACAGCAGCAGATAACCATTGTTTACATTTTGTATCTGAAGCCTCTCAGCTTCTTAGGAGAAAAAATCCTAAGGAAAGGATTTTTCATAAAATATGTGCATGACAGCCACCAGGTTGATCAGAGAGCTGCAGCAGCCCTGCTGTGAGGAAGGGCTGAGGGGTTGGGGTTGCTCAGCTTTGGGGTGACCCCACTGTGGTGTCCCAGTGCCTGAAGGGAGGATGGAGCAGGATTGTTTACCAGGGCAGCAGGGACAGCACTAAGGGCAATGGCTTCAGATGGAAAGGGGGCAGGTTGAGATTGGATATAAGGGAAAAACTCTTCCCTGGCAGGGTGGGCAGGCCCTGGCACAGGTGCCCAGAGCAGCTGTGGCTGCCCCTGGACCCCTGGCAGTGCCCCAGGCCAGGCTGGACAGGGCTGTGCTCACCTCAGGGGGCTCCCTGGGGCTGGGCAGTTGTTGTCTTATTTTGTCTTATATATCAAGAGTTCAATTATCATAATGGTGCAAGGATTCCATATCACCAGAGTTTCCTACCTCCTCAAGGTTTCTCACAGGCAGCTCCCCTATGCACTGACTTCTCCTGGTCCTTGCAATGACCACCCAACCCCTCTACCTCCAGATCCCACCAATCCACTCTTTTATACCACTTGTTCTTGTAGGCTACAGGTGGGGCCTGTTAACATCAGGCCTGCTCCTAATCTTTAGTAATTGATTCAGCTGCAACTCTTTGTGGGATAAGATTACATTCTGTACCACCTTCACACTCTGTCCCCCTACAGGTAGCTCAGAGCTGCTCCCACCTGCCCAGGGACCAGCCCAGTCTCAGCACTCACTGCATTTTCTGCCTCCATCCCTCCTCCAAGCCCTGTGGACCAAGCTGAGAGATTTCTGAGGCAGTTGTGACATTCCAGAGCTCTCTGCCAGCTGCTGGGTCAGCTCACACGCCCTGGTAGAGTCTGTGCATCCAGAATGACAGAAACCAGAAAGATTAAAGAGCAGATCAGAAATTCCCTTAACAAATCACCATTACTCTTCTACCCCTTAAAAAAAAAGGAGCAAGGCAATGGGGCATGGGCAAATTGCCAGTGTTTGGCTCACCATTGAGCCTGAATCTGAAGCACTTTCAAGGAAGTGTCTCAGGCTGCCAGCCAGCAGCAGGAAGAGAAAGTGAGGCTTGGGGTCACTTCAGGAAAAATCTGGATGAGAAGAACAATTCTATGAAAAATTTGCATCAATGTGAAAGACTAGCAATTTTGTCACTTCAGCTGTGCTTGATGTGATGAGGTACTGCAGCATCACAGAGGCAACAGCAGCTCCTGAGCTCTGATATGCAGCTCTGAGGAGAAATAATGTCACTTTTCTTGTGCTTCCTTTGGGGAGTCTGCTGACTTGGACAAGGAACATGAAGGGTTCATCAGGAATGAGCAGGACAGGAGAACCAGGAGGAGATGTGATCCAAAGAGCATCTGAGAAGTGAGAGGATGAGGATGCACGGGGGTGGCTGAGGTGTGTTTTCCCAGTCCCTTCCCAGTCTGTGCCCAGCAGGGCAGTGCAGGCAGAACTGCCCCTGCCCGAGGTGGCACCAGGGACAGCTGGCACAGCTGCTCCAGTCAGGTGAGCACATGTGAAATAATGCCACTCTGCCAAGGAAACATGCTCAGGGTACTTAATTTGCCCAAAACAATTTTAAATGTGCCAGGAATAAAAAACCCCCCAAATCTGTAAACTTCATGGGGTGGAGAAAACTGACAGGTCTCAGCTGCTCTGTTCAGATCTCTGCTTTCAACTTGCTTTGCTCTGCATTTGTTGCATGTGAAAGGACAGAGGAACTGCCTTGTCAAAAACTGATTTTCAGGCAATGTCAGTGTCACACAGCCTGTGGATCTGCAGGAAATCCATCCTAGCAGCCCAGCATTCCTGCCTCCCCATGTGCAGCTCCGAGCTCTCCCTGTCCCATGGCAAGCCCAGTGCTTTCTGTTTGCCTTGATTCCTCCTCTTTCCTGGTAACAAACCCCTGTGCAGAGCACAGCCACATAGCACAGTGCCACAAGGGCAGGAGGGAGCATTCCCAGCTTCTGGAACTCCATCCCTGGAGGCCGCAGTGACTGCCCTGGTGTGGGCAGGCTGAACCCAACACTGCAGCCCAGGCTCTGCTCCTGTCACCTCTGGGCAGTGAAATGCCTCCCTACACCTGTGTTTTCCTTCCTTGATTGTGTCTGTTGTAGACACACTGCTGTGGTTACAGGTCCTGGAAAAGTCAGGATGAACGATTTCTCAATCAGATAAATTGGCAATCCTTCACTTGCTTCTCTGCTACAGGACACAGAACTAAAAGGTAAATTCAGGTAAGGTGATCCAGCCAGATTTATTCCAGTTGTACAGTGTGGAAAGGAAAGGTAAAAACCTGACAGATGGGCAGGAGATGTGGCCCTGATTTATCTGGAACAGACCTGGAAGCTGCAGCTCTGTGTGTGTCAAAGGAGCCACCATGACCTGGCACATGTGCAGTGACCTCCTGCCCTGTCCTGATTTACCCAGCCAGGCCAACCTTGATGCCAGCAGCCCTTTCCAAAGGCAGCCTGCCCTGTGCCTGCCTTACTGCAGGGAAATATCCTGGATTTTCTGGTAACGTCCTCCTGCTTTTGGCACTCAGCTCACACAGGCTTGGGACAGACTGTGGTGTTGTGAGGTCCCCAGGACAAGGTGAGAGATGGGAATTTGACTCCAGGTTCTCAGGAGGCTGATATTATATTATATTATATTATATTATATTATATTATATTATATTATATTATATTATATTATATTATATTATATTATATTATATTATATTATATTATATTATATTATTCTAGAACTATAGTAATGAAAGAGAGAGGACACATTAGAAGGTTAAGCAAGAATTATAATGACAGCTCGTGACTGACTCCTCCGAGTCTGTCACAGCTGATGGTGATTGGTCATTAATTAAAAACAATTTACATGTTTGGATAAACAATTTCCAGACCACATTCTAGAGGAGTAAAATATGGAGAAGCTGAGGCTTCCCATCTTCCCAGGAGAAGAAATCCTGGTGAAAGGATTTTTCAGGACAGATCTCTTTGCATCTCTGATTTTTATGTGCTCACCCCTAGCCCTCCCCAGCTTTTTTCTGTGTTCTGGTGATGTTCCCTTGCAGTTTTTCCAGGAGAGGAATAAAAGCAGGGCTGGAAGTGGCAGGCTGTGCCCAGAGCCAGGCTTTGTGCTGTGTGCCTGCAATGCCTGGCTCGCAGGGACCCGGCTCCGGTTACAGGGCTGGCGTCAGGCAGGCTCTGCAGCTAAAAATAAAAACATCCAAAGCACAAACCCCGAAGAGAGCGGGATATTAAAATTCCAGGAAAGCTGGAGGAAAAGCTGGAGCAGCCCCGGGGGGAAAGCACCAACATTTTGGGGTGGTTTAAATGAAGCCTCGGGGTTTGGCTGTTTTGAGGCCTGTCAGCCGTGCGGCCCTCAGGCCTTGGCCTGTGGCTCCAGGTGTTGGTGCTCGCACAAAGGAAGATTTGGAGCCTTTTGGGAGGCAAAACCACTCCTGGTGCTGGCCCTGAGAACTGGAACCACAGAGAAAGCTTTGGAGTTTTTGGGAGGCAGAACCACCCCTGGTGCTGGCCTTGAGAACTCCTGACCCCAGAGAAAGCTCTGGAGCCTTTTTGGGAGGCAAAACCACCCCTGATGTCCCTGAGAACTGGAACAACAGGGAAAGCTTTGGAGCCTTTTGGGAGGCAGATCAGTCCCTGGTGTCCCTGAGAATTCCTAACCACAGAGAAAGATTTGGAGCCTTTTGGGAGGCAGAACCACTCCTGGTGCTGGCCCTGAGAACTCCTAACCACGGAGAAAGCTCTGGAACCTTTTGGGAGGCAAAACCATCCCCGGTATCCCTGAGAACTGGAACCACAGAGAAAAGCTTTGGAGCCTTTTGGGAGGCAGAACAGTCCCTGGTGCTGGCCTTGAGAACTCAAACCACAGAGATTCGGAGCCTTTTGGGAGGCAGAACCATCCCCGGTGTCCCTGAGAGCTCCTAAGCCCAGGCACACCTGGCTCAGCCTGGGATTCCCCCTGGATCCCAAGCTCCAGGATGGAGCTGGGTGTGGGAACTGGCTCTGGTGAGTCCTGAGGGGTCTGATGGGGGAATGGGCTTTTCACAGCTTCTGCCCCACCTTGAATTGTCTGCAAGGTGAGCAATGGATCTGTGAATCCAGGCTAAAGGACCAGGGTTAAGTACTTACCGAACCTGCTTCCAAAGGTGAAATTAATTTAGTCTGCAATCAGATGGAAAAGCCCCAGTGGTGTTTCCAAGGAGAGGTTTATGAATTTTTTATGAATGATTTGGTGGAAATTTCCACATTCTCTGAGCACAAATCATAATCTAATAATCTTTGAAATTGTCGTTTTCTATTTAAATATTAAATAGCAACAGGGATTAATGTTTACCAGGTACAGAGTTGTATTTTGGAGTGTGGCTGCCCTTTCCTGGAGCAGCACGGTTCCATTTCAGCCCGGCAGACTGCTTGCCTTTGACCCTGCTGCAAAAACCCTTTCTAGATTTAATCGAAGCCTCTTTTAAAGCAGGAGCTTTATCTCTGCCTTCTTTATGGGTGCTTTGAAACTCAACCCGCCAGGAGTGTGAAAGTGAGGTTTAAAAGCATCTGTGTGTTTGCATAACAATGGATTAAATCCACACAGTCTCGGGGCTCCCAGAGTCCACCTGCCCTGGAGCTCCCTGCTTGTGGGTCAGGAGTTTCCAAACTCAGATTAATGAGTGCAAAGGCCTGGCTTTTCCAAGTGTGCCACAGTTTAATCCTGGCCCTCGTTGGGGTTTTGTGAATCACACATTGAACTGGGCTGGAGAAGACCTTTAAGATGAGCTGGTTGTGCTCAGGGGCTGCAGAGCCTGGGCTGCAGCAGGGATGGGCACTGGGAGCAGCACCTTGCCTGGTGTGCAGTTTGGAGATTTGCTTTGGGTCTGTGAAAAACGCCAATCACTTGGTTTTGAAATTTTAAAAATTCAATAGTAATAGAATGGTAAATTAGTAATATAATTAGAGTGATAGAAATTTTGGACAATTTAGACTAGGACAATATGAGAAAATAGAGACAAAGAATTATGGACATCTGGGTACCTATTTTCTGGGCACCATCAGCCCGAAAAAGCACACACATTAACAGAGGATTAACACTTAAAAACAATGACCTGTTGCATATTCATACATCTCATATTGATGCATAAATTCCATTCAAACACAGGATTCTGTCTGGTCATCGACAACTTCTTCCTCTGAATCCTGATACCATCTTCAGGGCTGAGCGAGGCAGGAAGAAGTTAGATTCTTCTGATGAGGGAGCAATAAATTCTTTTTCTCTGAAAGATTTAGGTGTCCTGTGGCTGTTATCTTGGTGAGAGCATCTCATTCCTCTCTTTAAAAAAAGTATCTTACATAGCATAGTTTCTATTTTAACATTCTGTTATAACCTAAAACTATATTTAACACATTACTTAAGAAAATTAATACAGTGTAAGTTTCTAACACACATAATATTCATTTTAATATTTGTGAAAATCCAGTCATATAATATGCATTTTTCACAGTTCTCCACCTAAAGAACAGCAGCTCCTTCTGAAGGAAGCTGGAGGTGACTCCTGCCGACGTTATTTGGGTGTTTTTAATAGGATCAAGGAAAATCTGAGCCAGGATATCCCACAGATCCTCCAGCCCAGCCCCTGGCCCTGTGCATGCCTTGGGCAGGGCTATGCCAGCCCTGCATGTGCAGTGTGTGATGTGTGTCACCTTCTCAGGCAGCTCCAAACCTGTCCCCGTGTGCCTCCTGCAGCTCCACTCCTTATCCAGGACTTCTCCTCCTGCTCCCAGCTCTGTTTCCCAGAAATCAGCTCAGTTTTTGTTAAAAGAGTTGCCTGCTACAACTCAGGTGTCCCCACATTCATTTTCTAGCTGGGAACAGCTTCAGGGTGTGCCCAGGGTGCAGTCAGAGCTACCAACATCCTCTGGTTTTTGGATAGGAAATTATCCCACTATTCCCTGTAAATCTGCAGTGCTCACTGACCTCAGGATTAGCCCTGCTCTGACGAATTTCAGGCTCACCTCTCCAGCAGAATTAGAATTAGCCCTCCAAAGAGCTGGGCCAGGCTCACTTTTACTGCTTCCTGCAGTGATTAATTAAGGTAGCAGCTAATTTTGTATGGGATCCTTTATTTTTGGCTGTATTTTATAGAATGATTGCTGGAGCAAGTTGAATGTGTTGCATCTTGAGTATTACTGAGGATGGAAAGCAGCCAGAACAACCAAGGAGCAGAACTTCCAGGCAGTTTTCCATATCTGCAGTAAAACTCAAGACTGCAGCAAAGTTATCTGAGGAATTCAAGCTGTGAACAGCAAATGGGAAGGGAATGACACAGATATGAGGGGAAGAAAAAAAAAAAGTGAGGTATTTTATGCTTTTGGACAGCTTCCTGCAGTTATATCACTGCATTTCTATTATTCCTCAGCAAAATCAGAGACAGCAGATTGCACTTGAGCAGCTCCAGCCATTCTTGGCAACTTGGGGAAATCCAAGTGAGCTGAGAGAGGTGGACCAGAGGTGATTCCCCACCCTGGTCCATTCATTCCAGAGTGAAATGGCCAAGGACCATGGGATATTTCCCATGCTGGGAAATATTTGGGATATTTCCCAGTGTTTTAATTACTTTGTGCCTCATCTTTGGCACAGTTTGTTGAGTATTCCATATTTTTTTTAAGAATAAGGAGACTGAGTTGACTGTTCTGAATGTCAGAGCACATTTCAAGGGGAAAAAAATCCCTAAAAGCCATTGCTCCACAAACAGCAGGACTAAAGCAGCTTCACCACAGGTTTATGTGGCCTCATCCCTAAAACACCTCTGCTATAAGGATAATTATATATATTTATATAAAAGGATAAATATATATATACATATATATATATAAAAGATGAAGAAATATATATAAGGATATATATAAAAGGATATATACATATAAAAATACTTGTAATATATAATATATAATATACAATAATATAAATATAATATATAGTAATTAATTTCTATACAATATAGTATTATATATATATATAATATATAATATATATATAATATAATATATAACAATAATATATAATATATAATATAATAATATATAATATATAACATATAATATATAATATATAATGTTATTATATATATTATATAATACTATATTAGATTCTTATATGTTATATAACATACATAATATATTATATATAATGTCTATTATAGTATTGTATTATTGTATATAATATATGATCTATAATATACAATATATTATATTATAGATTTTAAATTATTAATTATATATATCTATATATCTATCTATATATATATATCTATATCTATATCTATATAATATATATATATATATATATATATATATATATATATATATATGAGGTTATCTTAACTGTGGCTCTCATTTCAGAGGGCAAACTCTCCATGTGCTGGGACTAATTCAGCCTCAGGTATGTGGGCACTGACCAGCCTGCTGCATAAACAGGAATATTTGGTGCCTGAGTTCTTTCTCTCCTTCAGCTGAGGAATGAACATGGTTCCTTTTTCTGTTTCCAGTTGCTGACTTCCAAGAAACTTTAGAAAATTAATTCTTCTTGAGGCCTTGACTCATGTGTCAAATATGTATGAAATTTGGAGCAGAGATAGATTGAGCCATTACATAAGCTTCCTCTCCTTAGAAAAGCAACCTAATCAAGCTTGTTCCATAAAAACTCCCCACCCAAATGACTGGAAATGGAGATTTTTTACAAACACAGACCTGTGCCAAACAGCAGCCATCAGAACCCCTCTGGCAAGTGTCCTTTTTCTTGGCACAGATCCTTGCTTGTGCTGGACAATGGAGCACATTTTGTCCTCTGTTTTGAAAGAGGAGTTACAAGTTAAATCTAATGTCAATTCCCAATCCAAATCCCTAATGAGCTGCCATTCATCAGGCTGGGGGAGAAAGAAGAACAAAATGGAAGAGCATTTATTTATTTCCCCAAATGTTCTGTTGTTGCATTTCCCTTCACTGACAGGTATCCCACACTTCTTCACAAGCTGAAGGAAGAAGGTTGGGATGAGTGTTCTGGTCACTGTAAGCTGGATTACTGTTAATCAATGTAGTTAATTGCATTAATTTATTTCCCCAAATGTTCTGTTGCTGCATTTCCCTTCTAAGCTCCAAGGCCTCACTGCATTTCCATTCACTGACAGGTATCCCACATTTCCTCACAATCTGAGGGAAAAAGATTGGGATGAGTTTTTTGGGTATTGTTAGCTGGATTGCTGTGGTTAATCAATGTAGTTAATTGCATGAATTTATTTCCCCAAATGTTCTGTTGTTGCATTTCCCTTCACTGACAGGTATCCCACACTTCCTCACAAGCTGAAGGAAACAGGTTGGGATGAGTGTTCTGGTCATTGTAAGCTGGATTACTGTGGTTAATCAATGTAGTTAATTGCATTAATTTATTTCCCCAAATATTCTGTTGCTGCATTTCCCTTCTAAGCTCCAAGGCCTCACTGCATTTCCCTTCACAGACAGGTATCCTGCACTTCCTCACAAGCTGAAGGAAAAAGGTTGAGATGAGTTTTTGGGCATTGTTAACTGGATTACTAAGGTTAATTACTGTAGTTAATTAATGCAGGCTCCCTGCCCTGCCATGGTGAAGGCAGCACTCCCTCAGCTCCTGCTGCTCTGGGCTCTTTGGTCATTGATGTGCTCACTGCCTCCCTTCATTTCTGAAGCCCAAATGTGACATTTTCCCAGTTTTTCCCACATCCCTCTGGTTTGGGTTGTGCTGGGGTGTGCTCTGTGCTCCCTCCTCAGTCTGGGGGAGCATGAGAAGATTGCTGTGCTTCTCCTCCTGAGCCCTGAGCTGCCACTTCTCCCCTGTGGGGCCAGAGAGAGCCCCAAAGGGGAGCAGAGCTGCCAGCAAAGCCCAAGGATGGAGCAGCACCCACTCCAAAATTCACTGCACTGATCCTTGCACAAAACCCTGCTGTACTTACACAGCTCTCCCATGAAAGGTGTGTTTGGGCTTATTTCATTTTTCATCAGAGTGCCCTGAAGTTTAATTAAATCCTTGTTCATTTTGATGCCCAGGATTGAATTTTGCAGTCAGTTGAATACCAGCAGATTCAGTTTGACACTCAGGTTTAAGTCTTGCTCATTTTGATCCCACAAGGTGTCCAGGAGTCCCTGCTTGAAGAACCTCATGTCTGAGTGTCCCAAGATTTTCCCCTCCTCTGGATATTTCCAGCCAGGAATCATCACTCTTTCTCCTTGCCTCAAATATTCTGTTCCCCTGGGAGCAGGAAGTGAATTGGGGGGCCAAGAGAGAAACCTTTTTACTTTGGAGGCTGCAGAGAGAGTCCAGAATTCTGTCACAAGGTTCTGTTCTATTCTATTCTATTCTATTCTATTCTATTCTATTCTATTCTATTCTATTCTATTCTATTCTATTCTATTCTATTCTACTCTACTCTACTCTACTCTACTCTATTCTATTCTATTCTATTCTATTCTATTCTATTCTATTCTATTCTATTCTATTCTATCCCATCCCATCCCATCCCATCCCATCCCATCCCATCCCATCCCATCCCATCCCATCCCATCCCATCCCATCCCATTCCTCTTGCCCCCTTAGCAAGAAGAAAGCACAATAGCTCCATAAAGAATGTGGACTTTTATACAGAGCACATCCCTCTGGTGTCCAGCCATTCTGGAATGTGAAATTATTGTTTTCTTCCCAAAAGGAAAAACAAAAAATGCAAAGTTTTTGCCAGCCCTGGCTCTGCATGCCCCACACGCCAGGGAGGCACCTGCACAGATATTGTTTGCATACAAATAAATTTGTGTACACTGAGGGGAAGAAGAAAAAGAGAATCTAAAAGCTGAACCACTCCACAGGAGCCAAGCTCTTCAATTCTTTCAGTGTTTAATTACTGAAATAATTACTGAAGGAGCTGTATTAAAGGAAAAAGAGAATAAACATTTTTAATGAATGCTGCCAGGTTCACACTCTGGGACTGCACTGGCATTTTTAACCTGCTGACTGAATTTGAAGCAGAGTATTTTTAGCTGCACCTGTAGGTTGTTTTTGCTTTTGTAAAATGTCTCCACACCCCTCCAGCCTCTCCACCCACTGTCTCCAGTGCTGATGGAATCACCACACACACACACACAGTCACCCCACAGACTGGCTTGATTTTTTTCACTTTCATTTCTTAGCACACACCTAGGAATAATTTCACTGGCTTCACTTTAATTTATAATCTATTTGTGCACCAATACCTAAACCAGCTGGCTAAAACCTGAGTATCCTTCCAGAAGTTTCACATAGAGAATTGTTTCTTTTGTTTGTTTTGTTTTGTTTGTTTGGGGTTTTGGGTTTTTATTAGGAAATCTGTAGTGGATTTGAAATGAACTTTAGCAGTTTTGAGCACTGAAAGCCAGGGAGGAGTTTTGGGTACAGAAGCTAGGCTGTTGAGGCAGAGAAGGCAGTGCTGCTGTTTGGATAAAAGTTATCCCAGACTTTGTCACAAGTCTGGCCTTCCTGTGCATTCCAAAGCCAACTCCAGGTGCTGAGATTGATGATTTTCCTGGGATTTTCCTGGGGTCACACATGGAACAAGGCAGAGGCCACAATGAAAGAGGGGCTCTGACAGCAGGATGGCAGCAGGGAGAAGAGTTTCTCAAAGTGAGGCAAAGAAGAGGGGTTGGTATTTTCATATTTGAGTCCAAGTCTTGTCTTTGGTTGCCACAGACCCATTGTCACTCTGTGCTGGTCTGACTTTCATATTTCCATGGCATTGGCCTTGGCCAGCTCCTTGTGAACAGCAAATCTTCCCAAACTGAGGTGGGGAGGATCCATGGCAATGCCTTTGCCCAAGTGCAAAGCGCCAACAGCAAAAACAACCCGGATTCTGCAAAAGGGGGAACAAAAAGTGTGTCAGGCTGAAGGTGCAGAATTGCTCAGCAGCAGCAGCAATTGCTCTCTGAGGTTCTTCTTGCCTTATTAAATCAAGTCAATACTTGCTCAATGATCAGGATCTCTCCCAGTTTGCATCTCGTGCTGCAGCTCAGAGGAGGAGGAGGAGGCTCCAGGAGGTTGTTCCTCTCCTCAGAGCCCACAAGCAGGGCAAGCATGGGAGCAGGAGCAGCTCTCCTGCCCAGAGGTGTTACTGAAACCTGCCCCAGGGAAATCCATTCCTCCCTGGGGATGCAGCCTCCCCTCTGAAGTCACCTGCAGCAGATGAGGAATTCCTTGGGTGCACCAGATCCTTCATTGGCCTCTGGGCAGGTGGCACAGAAATTACAGCTTGGTGAGGCAGTTCAAAGGGGAAAAACCCAGGGCAATTAGGGAGCCTTGAGGAGCAGGAGGTGAATTCCTGCCAGGCTGCATTCTGGGTGCTGGGATCAGCTCCCAGGAACAGCAGATGACATCCAGAAGGAGTGCAAGGCTTTGATTTTGAAATTGTACACATAAATATATACACACACACACATTATTTTATCTGAGGGAAGATTGTAATCGTTGTTGAATCAAAGGTGAAATTTTCAAGGTGCAGGAGGACCTCTGCTCTCCAGATTATATATTAAAGTTGGATATATATTTCTAAATCTTGTTTTGTTGTTTCAACACGTGGACATGGCTTTACTTTTACTCACAGTATATAATATATTGGTTAGTACAAAAATATACGGTTGCTGTCCTGAAAAAACCATTTAAACTGATAAACTGGGGCTGTGTTAGCTGTGAGAAGCATTGAAATACCACAGTTAATTTTGCACATGGACTGGAGACAGCTCAGTTCTTTGTGTGGAATCACAAGGTAGGCAAGAGACCCTTGGGACAGTTTTGTGTCCCTTTTGAAGGCATTCAGCTCACAGAATAAATAAAGAAATAGTGCTTAAGCAAATATTGAAGCCTGTGTTGAGCAGGCAGAGCTGGGGCATTGACCCAGCCCCTGCATTAATTCACACACCAGGGCTGTGCAGCCTCACTGGCTATTTCAGCTCTTCCCCTGCCCAAATTAACTCCTTCATCAAAGTTTCCACCCCACCCTGAGGGGTGGGTGATGCTGAGGGAGGGAATGGGCACAGGGGAGAGGGGATTCTTGCAGCAGTTTTATTCCTGAGAAAATGCCAGATTGCATCACAGGAGTCAACGTTCCTCCGTCCTGAGATCAAAAAAACCCCAATAGATTTGATAATCATTCCTAATTGACCTGAAGGAGTCTGAAAGGCTCCTAAAAATGATCAAATTAATGATATGCTACTTTATTATTAATTTATTATTCTTAGCTTCTCACAAGATTCAGTTGTCTCAGGGGAGTTCAGAACAAAACCAGTGCAGTGTTTTATATCTGAGCCAATGAAGGAAAACCATTTCTCTATTCTATCCACACAAACCTTTCTCTGAGGACCCTCGAATCCCCAGGGCTCTGAGATCCCATTAGGGCAGTTTGAGGTGTCCTGCTCCTGTGATATTTCCCCAAGGCTGCTCCTTTCCCCTGTGCAGCTGCAGCTGCAGCCAAGGGATGCAGGAGTGCAGCTGAACCAGCTGTGACTTGAGCACCTGCTGGGAGAAGCTGCAGTGTGAAGGAAGGGTTTCCCCTGGCTAAAAAGCCAGCCTGGAAACAGCCACCTCTGCAGATAAACAACCCTCAGTTTCTAAATCCACTTTGGAGTGTCCTGCCTTGCCGCTCACTGCCATGGCCAGGACACAGCTGGAACAGCCAGCTCGGTGTGGAGCTGTGAGAAACAACCCAAACCTGACTGAATTCCCCCCTCAGCCTCCCTGCCACCCTCCTGGGCTCATGGTGACCGTGGTCACAGGGGTTTGCAGGTGGAGGAAGAGATGGGAGTGTTGACTCCAGGATCAGAAGGCTTGATTTATTATTTCATGATATATATAATATTATGACTATACTAAAAAGAAATAGAAAAGAAAAGGCTTCTTCAGAAGCTGACTAAGCTAAGAATAGAATAGAATGAAAAACAATGGAGCTGGCTCCGACAGCGAGCGAGAGCCAGCTCTGCAGTGACTGCTCAGTAAATCCAAACATCCACAGGAAACCAATCACAGGTGGACCTGTTGCATTCCACAGCAGCAGATAATAATTGTTTACATTTGTTGCTGAAACTTCTCAGCTCCAGCAGGAAAAATCCTAAGAAAAGATTTTTCCCAAAAGGTGTCTGCGACACTTCATCACTCTCCCATCCTGCCTCCCACTGCTTTCCAGCACCTCTGTGGATCTGCTTTCTCTCAGAGCCTTTGCATTTGGGTTCCTTCACCTGTTGCCAAAATCCCACAGTTCTTTTCTCAAACCCTCAAAATTCCAGAAGAATGCTTTGCTTACCTCTTCCTGCTTCCTTCTTTGAGCCAATTCTACCAGCACAGAGCTGAAGGAATGCAGTGACAGCCTCAGCTCTGCCAGGAGAATTCCAACAATTAATACTGGTTCAGGAGCTGATGGATGAGCAGGAGCCACTTCAATTGAAAATTGATTTGCTAACAAGGCAAGTGGGAAATTTCTTATTTATTATTTCACCAAAGAATGACTCGAATTCTTGAGTGCAGGCTAAGGAAGAACTACTGGTACACAAAGTTTTACACATTTAGGTCTTAATCAGAAACTTGTGCAATGTTGTTTATGGAATTGTCCTGATTCAGATGTGGCTGTTACACCACTTCTGTTAAGACTAAATAGAGGTCAAGGCACAGAATAAACACTGATATCTGATCAGGATCACTGGAAATGAAGTGATTACTGACTGAAGTGTTTATTTATGGACAAAGATGCCAGGGATGAACCATGGAGTCAGCAGGGCCATCATTCTTTGACACAGCTGAAATGAATCCTTTGTGTGAAATCCTTCACATCAATACTTTTTATCCAGTGCTTGCCTTTCTTCCTATTCTCCACACCTTTATATTTTCAGCTGTCAATTTTTATGAACAATGGCCCTGGATGGATTGCTCTGTGCCCCTCTGGCTGTGGCAAACAGCTCCAAGTGCCACCTTAGTGCATCCTGCTCTCCAAGTGTGAGTGGATGCACACTCAGCAGAGACATTCTGTCATCAGTTTTTTATTCTCCTGGTTTCAGCTACGCACTGAAAACTGAGATTATAAAAAGATATGATCTCATTGCTGAAGTGTCTCCAGCCACCAGTGGACTGAAATTGTTTTGCCTTATTCAACAAGGAAAATGCAGCATTTCACAGCTCTTTTGAACACAGCCATGGAACTCTTAATTCAGTATTTGTACCTTGTACACCCCTGTTGTGCTGGATTTTAAAAAGGCCTGAGGGGAGATGAAAACTTATTGGCCATGTTAGCAGAGGTGTGGTGGTTGTTAGCAGAGGTGTGGTGGTTTCTCTCTTCTCTCTTCTCTTCTCTTCTCTTCTCTTCTCTTCTCTTCTCTTCTCTTCTCTTCTCTTCTCTTCTCTTCTCTTCTCTTCTCTTCTCTTCTCTTCCTCTCTTCTCTTCTCTTCTCTTCTCTTCTCTTCTCTTCTCTTCTCTTCTCTTCTCTTCTCTTCTTTCTCTTCCCTTCCCCTTCCCCTTCCCCTTCCCCTTCCCCTTCCCCTTCCCCTTCCCCTTCCCCTTCCCCTTCCCCTTCCCCTTCCCCTTCCCCTTCCCCTTCCCCTTCCCCTTCCCCTTCCCCTTCCCCTTCCCCTTCCCCTTCCCCTTCCCCTTCCCCTTCCCCTTCCCCTTCCCTTCCCTTCCCTTCCCTCACACAGGATGTTCAAGTCAGGAGGGAAAATCATTGAAAACCTGGTTATTTAGGGTGCTTTTTTTTTGTCCACAGTCACTTTTATGCAAATGGTGACCAGAAATCCTCCAAGAAAAATGCATTTCCCAAATCTTAGGGCCAGTGCCCAGAGACTGAACTAAGCAGGAAATTCCATTGGCAGTAATTCCTGCACTGTTCCTTCATCACCAGCATCAAACCTCTCCAGATGCTGGAGTTTCACATGGAGGGTGTTCCAACACTCCCAGCAAAACCTCCTTGTGTGGAGCACCTCAGCCTTCAACTTGTTTCATCTGGGGTCAGGAAAACTCACTGGAGTGATTTCCAGCAGGAAGAGATGGTATTTTAGGTAACATGTATATATTATTGTCTTGCTTTGAAAGGACTGGTGGCTGCTGAGGAAGGCAGGAGCCTCCCCTGAAATGGCAAATGTCAAACCTCTCTGAATTTTTATAGTTTTGAAATTAAAAGGCTCTCAGGCAAAGATATGGGAATAGGAATAGCAGTTCTTTACTAGGAAAATGAAAATAAAATGCAGTGATACAAAGCAGCACTGCCAGAGTCAGCCCATGCCCTGTCCCCTGTGTGCCAGGGAGGTGTCCCAGCCCCATCCCAGGGGGGCTCAGCCCTCCTGCAGTGCCAGCTGTGGTTCTGCTGCAGCAGGGATCCTGCACAAGGGGGGAGTTTTCCTCTGCAGCTCCAGGGCTGCTGCAGATGGGCCTGGGCTCCCTCTGGCCATGCAGGGCAGCAGAAAGCTGCTCCTCTGGCAGTGCAGGGGGCAAAGGCTGCCCTGGTGTCCCAAAGCTCAGGTTGGATCCAGGTAGGAATGCTTGGCTCCTGCCCTGGGCACAGCATCTCCCCATGGGATGATGGAATTGGATCAGCCCTGCAGGGACACTCAGTGGGCATGGACAGAAAATATCTCCTGGAGGGAGGATGGGTTTGTGGGAGAGATAAAGAAAACTGCCCAAAGACCAGAGGATACCTGCCCCACTTGGTTCTAAGAGCCTGCAATAGAACACACACCCCAGCACATCCTGCATTGCCCCCTAGGACAGCTGCACACACTGAAGCTGCTCTCTGGGCTGACTTTCATGATAAATGTTCCTTTAACTCCATCTCCCTGTGCAGAACCTGGCAGGGCCATTTTGTGATCACATCTCTTGCAGTGGAGCAGAAATTGTGAACATTCCACTGCAAAAAGCCTCTCCATGTATCTGGTTTGAAGTGAGCACAAAGATAATACAAAACACTCAGATTCTCTTGTGTTCCTCTAATTTCAGTGCTCAGACTCCCATAGATTATCACTTGATGGGCCTTTAAGATTCAGCTGCAGTGGAATTTATTGGGTAATATCAAAAGCAAGCAAACAAGTGGAGAATGAAACCCAGCTTTCAATCTCAGGGTAGTGTTCCATGCTGAATTGTCCACAGAATCTGTAATTGCTTTCTAGCAGGAAGCAAAAGATGATAAATCTCTTTCAGAAGTAGGAATTAGTCATGCACAGATCAAAATCTATTCATATGTAAAGACCACTCATCAATAAATTGCAGCTGCCTGAAAAGAGCTGCAAGCCAGTGGAGAATATTCTGTGTTTGTCAAGTTAATCACTGACAGAAAACTGCATGTTGGATGATTCTGATGGAGATCATGAGTGTCAAATGTTTCCTTGGCCTACAGAGTGATTACTCAAAAAGGATTTCTTCAGAAAAAGAACTCATCAAGGACCTTTTCTGACAAAATGCTTTTTCATTGGAAAACAAGATTCACACCCAGTTCTGCATGGAAAGTTCAAAGTTTTGCTGTGGACAGTTTTTTATTGAGACATAGTTGATGGGAAAAGAGACGTGAGAAAATACATCTGAGAAAGCAACAGCTGCCTAATTCAAGGACATAGTTCCTTTGAGCAAGAAGCTGTTCAAGAAAATATGTGATAACAGGAGGTAAAAAAGAAGCCACAAACATCTTGAGAAAGGTGGGACTGACTTTTATAGCTGACCAATAGTGAGCTCTACTTTTGCAATATGAATGAGCCTTATTACTGTGATTATAAAAGTGTTTCTGTTCATCAATAAATCTGAGACTTGTCGATCATCATTGGATGAGCTTGTCTCCCATCTACCTCGTCATATTGCATGGAAACCAAATTATTTTGGTGAAGTTTTTGCAAGGGAAGGTCTCAGAGCTCTAATTCAAAGTTTCTGGTTTAGATGAGAAGTCCCTTCATTCCAAATTATCACATAGTCCAGGCCAATTGCTCGGAACAAAGAAGCTCCAGGATTTTGCTCCTATTTTTGTGGATTTATACAACGTAAACCAGCTCCATCAGGAGAGACTTAAAGACAAAAAAAAACCCAAAACCCAAACAAAAAAAAAGCAAAGCAAAGCAAAACCAAAATGCCAGCAGAGGTGGAGGCTCCAGCTCAGCCTTTCTAGCCCAGTGTCCCCAGGCCCTGTGACCTCCTTGGGTCCTGTGAGGATGGGCTTGGCTCTTGGGAGGATCTGAGAGGTTCCAGCTGCTCTGGGGATTTGAGCCCAGCTCAGGACAGGACCCTGAGAAATGCTGATTTCCTCTTGCTGCACCCTGCATGCAGCAGCAAGGCTGGGGCAGAGCAGGATAACCCAGAGTTATTTATATTTATATTTATATTTATATTTATATTTATATTTATATTTATATTTATATTTATATTTATATTTATATTCTATTTCTTAATTTTATTATATTTGTTATAATTATATTTATATTTATAATTTATATTATATTTATAAAAGAAGAAGAGCTCTTGAATTTCACCTGAGAGTGGTGCTCATAACCTGAGATATCCCCTTATCTTCTGGGCACAGAGCAGAACAACAAACAGGAGCAAGCAGGGTTATCTATTTTTATTTTAGTGTGATCTCACAGCTCTGGTTTGATGCTTTGGAAGCTCCAGGTGTACAATACAATCCAGGTGTACAAAACCAGACAATTCCTGTTTTCATTCCTTGCCACTTCACACTATTTCCCAACTGATCCCCACTATCACTAACAAAGTCATTTTGTCATTCTTGGGAATCTCTTTATTGCTTTTAACTCCATCTCAGAGCCAGTAAAACATTTCAGAGCTGCTAATTTCAATTCCTCCCTTGGGTGACTTGGCTAAGGAGTTTCTGGTAGACCCACAATTTGAGCCCTTCACTGCTTTAAATCCAAAGCCTTTGTAATTGTTGCTCATTAGCATCTAAAATTTGCCACGATATTGCTGTGTATATTTTTATTGTGCATGCTGGCTCAAAACCACAACATTTCCTTATGAACACACAGCTCTGTGAAGAGAATTAAGTGGCATGAAACATCAGACTTGAATATTCAGATATTCTAGAAAGGAAACCTGGAATGGATGGAGCTGGGCAATAACTTGAGCAGGCAGGGCTGTGAGAGGCCCCAGCCACACCAGGCTGGCGCTGAGCTCCTCCCTGCTGCATGTGGGGGAAAATGCAGAATAAATTCAACTGCAGAATGAATCAATTCAATTGCAGAATCAATCAATTCCATTGCAGAATCAATCAATTCAATTGCAGAATTAATCAATTCAATTGCAGAATCAGATCAATTCAATTGCAGGATCAATCAATTAAATTGCAGAATCAGATCAATTCCATTGCAGGATCAATCAATTTAATTGCAGAATCAATCAATTCCATTGCAAGATCAATCAATTAAATTGCAGAATCAGATCAATTCCATTGCAGGATCAATCAATTAAATTGCAGAATCAATCAATTCCATTGCAGTATCAATCAATTCCATTGCAGAATCAGATCAATTCCATTGCAGAAACAATCAATTCAATTGCAGGACAAATCAATTCCATTGCAGAATCTATCAATTCAATTGCAGGATCAATCAATTCAATTGCAGAATCAGATCAATTCCATTGCAGGATCAATCAATTCCATTGCAGAATCAATTCCATTGCAGGATCAATCAATTCCATTGCAGAATTAGATCAATTCAATTGCAGAATCAATCAATTCCATTGCAGAATCAATCAATTCCATTGCAGAATTAGATCAATTCAATTGCAGAATCAGATCAATTCCATTGCAGAATCAAATCAATTCCATTGCAGAATCGATCAATTAGATTGCAGAATCTATCAATTCCATTGCAGAATCAATCAATTTAATTGCAGAATCAATCAATTCCATTGCAGAATCAGATCAATTCAATTGCAGAATCAATCAATTCAATTGCAGAATCAGATCAATTCAATTGCAGAATCAATCAATTCAATTGCAGAATCAATCAATTGCAGAACTCAATTCAATTGCTGATTTCAATTCAATTCTGGAATTGATTTCAATTCAATTTCAATTCAATTCTGATTTCAATTCAAGATCAGTTCTGGCAGATGGACCCGGCACGTCAGGTTCAGCTCCCAGCAGAGCCTCTTTGCTGCTTGTTCTTTCATAAAAGACGTTCTAAAACTCATTTTTTCCCCATTTTTGGCCATATTCCATGCTGGAAGGAGCAACACTTCTCTCATGTGGTTAGAAATACCCACTTGGCCAATGATCTCATGCAGCAGGGCAATGGAATGATGCTGTCTGCTGCCATCAGTGATTAACACACTGCATCCAGCCATTAATTATCTTTAACAGCTCAGCACTCTGCCCTTTTCCACGGTATTCTAATGGAAATCTCCCAAGTTGTATTTTAAAAATTATTTTTAACTAGTCACCGCTCAGCACCCTGGTCTTTTGCAGTGTATTCTAATGGAAATCTCAAAAGTTGTTGTATTTTTTTAAAATTGTTATCTTTAACGAGTCAGAGCTCAGCATTCTGCTCTTTCCCAGTGTATTCTAAATTTTTGTAATTATTATTTTTAACCAGTTACAGCTCAGCACTCTAGTCTTTTGCAGTGTATTCTAAATTATTTATTAAATTATTTTTAACCAGTCACAGCTCAGCACACTGCTCTTTTCCAATGTATTCTAATGGAAATCTCAAAAGTTGTTGTATTTTTAAATTATTTTTAACCAGTCACAGCTCAACTTTCTGCTCTTTTCCAGGAAAGTGTATTCTAAATTTTTGTAATTATTATTTTTAACCAGTCACATCTCAGCATTCTGATCTTTTCCAGTGTATTCTAAATTATTTTAATTATTTTTAACCAGTCACAGCTCAGCGCACTGGTTTTTCCCAGTGCATTCTAATGGAAATCTCAAAAGTTGTTATATTTTTTTTTTAATTATTGTCTTTAACCAATCACAGCTCAGCATTGTGGTCTTTTGCAGTGTATTCTAATGGAAATCTCCAAAGTTGTAGTTTTAAAATTATTTTTAACCAATCACAGCTCAGGACTCTGGTATTTTCCAGTGTATTCTATTATTATTATTGTTATTATTATTATTATTATTATTAACCAGTCACAGCTCAGCACTCTCATTTTCTCCACTGTATTCTAATGGAAGTCTCAAAAGTTGTTGTATTTTTAAAGTATTTTTAACCAGTCACAGCTCAGCACTCTGGTCTTTTCCAGTGTATTCTAAATTATTTTTAAATTATTATTTTTAACCAGTCACAGCTCACTCAGCACTCTGATCTTTTCCAACGTATTCTAATGGAAATCCCAAAAGTTGTTGTATTTTTAAATTGTTTTTAAGCAGTCACAGCTCAGCTTTCTGCTCCTTTCCAGGGTATTCTAAATTTTTGTAATTATTATTTTTAACCAGTCACATCTCAGCTTTCTGCTCCTTTCCAGTGTATTCTAAGTTATGTTTAAAATTATTTTTAACCAGTCATAGCTCAGCTTTCTGCTCTTTTCCAGTATTGTAAATTATTTTTAAAATTATGTTTAACCAGTCAGAGCTTAGCATTCTGATATTTTCCAATGTATTCTAATGGAAATCTCAAAAGCTGTTAAGTTGTTGTATTTTTTTTAATTGTCTTTAACCAGTCACAGCTCAGCATTCTGCTCTTTTCCAATGCATTCTAATGGAAATCCCAAAAGTTGTTGTATTTTTAAATTATTTTTAACCTGTCACAGCTCAGCACTCTTGCTCTTTTCCACTGTATTCTAATGGAGGTCTCAAAAGTCACTGTATTTTCTTTCTGGCTCACTCAGAAGTTGTTCAGGATTATATTTTCAATCAAGGCTTTGGAAATAATTCAGCTTTTGGGAACAATGTCCTGGAGCCTGTTGCTGTGTGTGAAAAACGCCAATCACTTGCTTTTGAAATTGTTAAAAGTTTAATAGTAATAAAATGGTTATAAAAATAGTAATACAATTAGAGTCATAATAATTTGGACAATTCAAATCAGGACAATATGAGACAATAAAAGCAAAGAGTTACAGACATCCAGGTAGCTTTTTCTGGGCATCACGAGCCTGAAAAAGGACACAGTTAACAAAGGATTAACCCTTAAAAACAACAGCCTGTTGCATATTCATACACCTCATCCATGATGCATAAATTCCATTCAAACACAGGATTCTGTCTGGTCAGTGTCAACTTCTTCCTTCTCCTAACAGCGCCTTCAAGGTGGGAAGAAGTTCATTTCTTCTGATAATGGGGCAATAAATTCCCTTTCTCTGAAGGATTTAGGTGTCCTGTGGCTGCTATCTCACTGCAAGTCCTTTCTGTTTAAGAAAGCATCCTACATAACACAGTTTCTATTTTAACAATTTTTATAACCTAAAACTATATTGAACACAGTACTTAAGAGAATTAATACAGCATTACTTCCTAACACAACACATATAATATTCATTTGAATATTTGTGAAAAGCCAATCATAAAATTCATGCATTTTGCACACTGTGGGTGCCAGCCCTGCCCTGTGCTGTGCCCTGATCTCCTGGGCACCTCTGTGCCCAACACGAGAGAAAATGAAATTTCCTTTGCACTGAGGAGCCACGGGGAGAATTCCTGAGGAGAATTCCTGAGATGAATTCCTGAGGAGAATTCCTGAGGTGAATTCCTGAGGAGAATTCCTGAGGAGAATTCCTGAGGTGAATTCCTGAGGTGAATTCCTGAGGTGAATTCCTGAGCTGGGGCTGCTCCATGTCCATCCCCTCAGGAGCAGCAGGAATTCCCTGTGATGCTGCGTTTAATCCCAAACCCAGGAGCTCCATGCAGAGATTTCTGTGCTCTGCCCAGGACACGGCAGCAGCATCAGGAGGGCCCAGCTGAGCTGCCCTGCCCTGGCCCAGTGCCCTCTGTGTGCTTCCTGCTTTTTCCTAGAGTTTGGCTGAAAATACATTTTTCAGTTTAAAAAAAGCCAGGATTGATTCCACACTGACATGACATCACCCCATGTGACTCTTTGGGGGTTATTTTTGTAGCCTGTGGTGATATCACTGAGTTCCTAGAATCAGGCTGATAAATTTTAGCACTGAACATTTATGTAGTTGAGGAACTTCTGTAGTTTTATTTTTATTTTTTTGACTGCAGAGTTCCTTATTTTACTTCCCTTTTAAGCCTGGCTTTCTGCAAACTGTCTGTGGGGTTGAGTCTGCTGTTCTCTCTAGAAAACCTGCAGGGGAAAATCTTATTTTATTTCTCTTTCCTCTCTCATCCTCCTCTTTCCTCTCTCATCCTCCCTCTTTCTCTCTTTTACTTCTTAATTTTTTTCTTAATTTTATTTATTTGTGAGAAATCTGGGATGACAACCCTTTCAACTTGGCTTTTTAAAAACATCTTGCACACACTCATGGGGCTTTGTGTTGCCAAGCTCTATATAAACAAAAACTCTGAGTTCAACATCTTTTTATATACTCTCTGCACCTTTATCCCAGAATTAACACCCCAAATGTTTCTTTAGGATTTACCTGTCAAGGATTTTCAAGTTATTTGTAGAATATTTGTAAACACAGCACAGCTTTTAACCCTTCCAATTAAACCACGTGGGTTTTCTGCTTTGCTGTCAAAACAGTTCTAAATATTGACATGACATATTGGTATTTTTTCTGTGTTGGAGAAACAATTCTGTGTTTATCCTACTTAATTAAACAAAGGTCAGGCGTGGCAAAACGTGCTCCCCAGGACTGTGGGAGGGAACCAGAGCATCACTAAAGCTCAGCCATAATTATTTTGGAAATCCTAGGCTGGCCTGGCTTAGGCAGATGCAGATTCCAACAGCTCTGGAACATTTGGAGAACTGATCTGCATCTAAATCTTTTGTCCTAAATACTTCTCAAATTAGGAGATGCACAAGTAATGTGTATTAATAACACATTACTTATTTTTCAATAATAGATTATTGATTTTATCAGTCTCTGCATTTTGAAGTAACAGCTAAAAGGATAAAATGTTTGAAAGTTGTTCAGAGACTCAACATAATATAGAGATTTTTATTTTAAAAGAATAACTAAAAGGATCTTTCCCTCCAAATCTAAACAGGATAAACAAAGAGCAGGGTTAGCTGCCCAGAAGCAATTTGTCACGGTGTAAGTTGTTTCTAAATGACAATTTAAAAGCTCTTGGCTCTGGTATTTCAAATATAAAACCATAGCAAGCTGCACACAAATCCCAAATGGCAAATTTAGAGAAATCAGAAGAGAATTTCAAATGCCCAGAAATAGAAAATCAGCCTCCAATTTGTGATGGTGGTCACAGGGGTTTGTAGAGGATGGAAGAGACAGGATCTTGATTCCATGATCAGAAGGCTTGATTTATTATATTATGATATATATATATAACATTATAACTATACTACATAGAAATAGAAGAGGAAAGGAGCTTCTTCAGAAGCTGGCTAAGCTAAGAATAGAATGGAAAAAATAATAACAAAGGTCTGTGTCTGCAGAGAGTGAGAGCAGCTCCACCGTGAGTGGTCAGTAAATCCAAACATCTACAGGAGACCAATCACAGGTGGACCTGTTGCATTCCACAGCAGCAGATAATAATTGTTTACATTTGTTACTGAGCTTCTCAGCTCCAGCAGGAAAAATCCTAAGAAAGGGATTTTTCACAAAAGATGTCAGCGACACCAATTCAGGACAACATTTCCTGGACCGTGACAGCACTGGGGGTCACGGTGGCAGAAATGGCCTTTGGTGTTTGTCTGCAGCACCTGCCTGATCCCTGCCACTGCTCTGCTGTGGTGGAGAATATCCACAAAGAGCCCAGAATATCCACAAAGAGCCAGCCCAGCCCCTGCTCCCTGAGCTTCTCCACTTCTCACTCAAACCTTCTCAGTCCCACCAGGATGAGTCATGTGAGAAGTGCTGCTCTTAAGAAAATAACTTGATTTTTTCTCTCATCCTTTTCTCTCCTAATGCCTTTAGCTGCTTCTCATGCTGGTTTATCTCTCTGCAGATCCCTGCTGCTCTTTTCTGCTCCTCTGAATTTTGTTACATCCAAATGGCAGTGCAGGAACACCCCTTCATGCTGTGTCCAAAATGTGGGCACATCTTTAAATTCTGCAATTAAGGTTAAATCCTCTCTTCTGTTTTGTTGTCATCTCTCCCATCTAAACTCCTGGTGCTGTATTTTGTTTCAAGCATTGCTGAGCACTCAGCTGGCATTTTTAGGGAGCTCTTCCCAGTAAATCCCACCTGTCTTTGTCTGGTTGACAAGAACTAAAC
Source organism: Geothlypis trichas (assembly GCA_009764595.1). Classification (NCBI taxonomy): domain Eukaryota; kingdom Metazoa; phylum Chordata; class Aves; order Passeriformes; family Parulidae; genus Geothlypis; species Geothlypis trichas. The sequence continues at coordinate 19,268,060 of CM019912.1, read as the reverse complement.
CAGAACCCCTGGCTGGTCACACACACACATAGTTTAATTAATGTTGTCTTCTCCTAGACTGTTGCTTTGCATCCACTTCTAAAGGTGTAATCCACAATTTCATCATCTGATATTGCACTTTTTCAATATCTGTCTTTTAATCTCAAGTATTTTGAAAATTTTGTTTATCAGTACATTTTCTTGCAATCCAATTTGCTCCTGTTGTTATTTTTTATAACATTTTGAAGAAGTCACGTGGGCTTTCTTCAAACCAGCTAATACCTGTGGCAGGTAAATGAATTAAAATGCATGTGGAATTTTCGACAATAGATTAAAAAATAATTAACATCTTCAGCTCTGACTGTATCTAATGCTATTGCTGCTCATGTGAGTGTGATCAAGAGCTGAGTAAGCAGGGCTGCCCTTTGAGATGCACTTTGCATATGCAAAATCTGCTCTTTGTGGGATCAGTTTCCAGCTGCTCAGGCTGCAGGTTCCCAGCCAGTAACTCTGCTCGTGGGCTGCTGCCAAATGGGGAGATTCCAGTCCCTGCACACCTCAGCCTGCCCTGGCCTTGCTCAAGGAGAGCTGGGCTGTTCTTAGGCAGGAAAAAGAAATAAAAAATAAAATCTGACTCAGTGTGAGTGCTGCCCTGGGTGAGAGGGGCACAGAGGGCTGCAGGGGAAAGGGGCTGTGCCTTGGGCACCCTTTGGTTTTACATCCTTGGCAAGTCTGCTTTTACAAAATGCTATCTTTGGTGTGCTCTTATTTTTTGAAAGAGTGCTCAGCTTTCTGCTGCAGAAACAATCCCAATTACTCAGGATATAATTACAGGTACATGTACTGTTCATCTGCATGTAAAGCAAAGCACTGCTCCTACTTTTGATTCACAGAGGAAAAGATGAGGTTCAGAGAATTTAACCAAACCCCGCTTTTCTCTTTTCTTGACCAAATCTTGGTTTTCTCACTGAAACTTGAGCCTTTGACAGAGCCATGGAGTGCTGGTCTTACCTGTGCCTGCTGTGAGCACATCACCTGGCAGGAGCTTCCACCCATAGTGCTCCTGCTTGTGCCTGGAAATTCAGCCAAAAAACTCCAAGTTCTCTAAGGAAACCTGAAGCCTGACTCAGTGAATGTGTGTGAGTGCAGTAAGGATTACTCACCAAAGCTTTTCAGCTGGATGCTGTGAGTGCCCAGCAGGGAAGCCCAGGTGGCTCCTGGTGGGAGCTGCTGGTGGCAGCAGCCCTGGCACACTCTGCCTGCTAACAGCTGCTTGTTTGCATTGCAATATCAGCCAGGAAATCACAGGCACCAGCTCGGGGGAAGTTCACAAACCCAGCAGCTGGGGCTGAGAGAAGGTGAATGTGTGGCTGATGTGTGGCACAGCAAGAGCTGCTGCACCCTGCAGTGAATTGTGCTTGCACTGCCTGTCCTAATGGCAATCATGGATTTGAAAATGCTGATGAAGAGCAGGGCTGCTGTGCCTGGTAGGGAATAGTTGTGGTGAGAATGGCATTTACAGGGCTGACTGCTTTGAAAGTTTTCTCCTGCATGAAGTTGCTGTGAAAGGATCATTCCATATCCTTGCCTTCTGTGATGAAAGTTTTCTTGGAACTGCTGTTCCTTCAGTGAGGAGCATGGTGTTGAATGGAAAACTATTAATTTTCATAAGAAAATAATTGTTATTTTCAATAGCCTGCATAAAGGATTATTTACAATGCTGCTCAACTTTGGCATAGAAAATCAGCCTCCAATTTGTGACAGTGGTCACAGGGGTTTGTAGATGATGGAAGAGTCAGGATCTTGATTCCATGATCAGAAGGCTTGATTTATTATATTATGATATATATATAACATTATAGCTATACTACATAGAAATAGAAGAGAATATAAAATCCTACCTAGGATTTTATATCCTTTGCAAGACTTTTCCAAAATAGCATTTTCAATAATTCTTGTTTTTTGAAAGCCTGCCCAGCTTTCTGCTGCAGCAGAACAATCCCATTTACTCTGGATTAGTGAATTCTACTATAGCAGCTACTTCCAGACCCAAAACTGCAGAGTAAAGGTAATTAGGGCATCGTGGCTCCTTGCCAAATTCCAAAGCAGCCTTCTTTGGCAATCATCATCCCAACTCTTTCATATGAGCTGCTCCACTTTCCTTTAGGAAGAGGGATTTTACAGAAAGGGAGGCAGAGCAATTCCTACCTCTTGCCTATTTTATTATTTATTGTTCCATATCACTACACAGCAGTGGCATATTTTGTGTAAATTCTTTCCATTACTCACAAAGCCACACAAACAGCTCGGAGCTTTCCTCAGAGAATTCTTAACTTCCTGCAAAAACAAGCAACAAAAAGCTACCAGGAAAAGTAAGCAAAGGCTTTTAATCACTTGAGTCTATTTCCTGTCCCTAAGAGAAACTAGGATTTTCCACCTGCTTAAGTTAAATACTCAAGTGAATTACATTCTATTAAATTAAATAAATCCATGATATTTTATTGTGTCAAACAGGAGAATGGATCCCATTTCTTATCCTGACTTAAAGACTTCCAAGGATTACTCCAGAAATGGCAATTCCTCTTGAATACATCTGTTTTATACAATCTCAATCATATACTTTGATAGCACTAAAAATCTGAATTTAATCATTTGGTTGTCATGGAAATATCCTGAACTCTCCTGGTATAAACAAAGCAGAGGTGATCCTTTTTTTTATATACTACATTTAATATAAAATAATACTTATACTGTATATTATGTTTGAAATATTATTAAATTTGCATATAAATTATATAATTTTTATTTTGAATAAAACTATGGCTACAACCATCAATACTTCTTTAAGAATAAGTGCAGTTGACTGTTATCAAAAGATAAATGGAGAGGGAGAAGGGAAAAAAGAAGGTAAATAATTTTGTTTGCATTCTTGTCAGCCAAGAGCGTGATCCTACTTGAAAACTTGATACATCAAAATCCATTTCTTGAGGAAATAATTTATTGCTTTGTACTGAATGTTTCACCCAAAACTTTAGTTTGAATAGGTAATTTTGTAGTCTAAAAGCTACAAGAAGTTAAATAATTTACCCAGAGAGTGCTGGGGCAAAGCATCTGAAGATTGCCCCAACATAAGATATTTCTGGTTCTGCTGCTCCTTATTTCCAAGGGTAAGGTTTTCACAAAAGGAGGAGAAAATCCACCTTGGTTTATTTTCAAAAGACAGCCTTGAAAGAGATGAATCTGTCAGGTGTGTCCTGGGGAGATGTCTCAGCACAGAACCTCCCAGATGGAAATGATGCCTGGGAGTTCCACCCTGCCTGCCCCAGGACAGCTTTGCTCTGCTGCAGCCCCAGAGCCAGCTCAGAGCCCCAGAGTGTGCAGAGCCCCTGCAGCAGCAGCTGCTCAGGGTCCAGGTGGTGTCCATGGAATCCATGCTGGGACTGACATGGGGCCCTGCTGCAGTCATCAAACCCCAGGCTGGAATTATTAATAAATACTTGATTACATACTAGCAACAAAACATTGCTAGTCCTTTCCATCCATTCCACTTTGCATGTGATAAGGGGGAAAAATAACCTTTTATTTAATTTTCTGTCTAGAATTTAGTGTGTGAACATAGAATGAGTTATTCCAAGTTACAAACACTTGCTGTATGACAAGCAAAGGCTTTAGCTTGCTCTAGATTTTGCTTTTTTGGTGTTTCTGTGGCCTCACTATGGCATCAGATGGATGTGTCAGCATTTACCCAAGCCCTTGTGTCACTGCTCCATTTCTGTGGAGGGCAGAAGAAAGCCTTGCATAATTTGCTGCTAATGCAAAGCTTCTGTCTCCACCAGAAATAGGTTTGGAGGTGAGGAATGTCTGAATAAATGAATGTGAATACCTGTGAGTATTTGATGTGTATCTCCAAAGTATTAAAAATACTCAGGTACAAGCAGGCATGTCCACACTCATTTCTGTGCAGTTGCTGAGAGATGGAACAAATCTCCTAACGCAGCACACTGGGCTCTGCTCTGAGCTCCAGCAGGAGACTTGTATGTTTGCATTCCTTTGGCCTGATGTCTTTGCTAATTACTGCTCAAGTAATTTACTTGTTTTGCTCATAGCATTGTTTTGGGTTTTTATTATCTTGCAAAAAGAAATTAAAAAAGAAAGTCGTTCAAAAATAAGACCAAAGTGAACATCATCGTTCATTTAATCAGAGTTGACTTTTCTGTTGAAGCAGAAGTATATCCTGATAAGTATAATCAATCTGATTATCACTGGCCAGCAAAAACGTCCTTAACAAATGAAACATCTGACAAAAACATCCCCCACCTTTATCATCAGACACCAAATGAGCCATACCCATATGGAAGCTTGTAAAAATTGCACAGCTACACTGGTGTGTCATGTTGGAGCTTCCCAGGGGGATCTCCTGATCCTTGTGCTGTGCCAGAGCAGTGCTGAGCCCTGTGCAGGATGTGCCCAGCAGCCCAGAGTGAATTTCCCCCTGTGAGCCCTGGAATGCTGAGCCCTGTGCAGGATGTGTCCATAAGGGGGTGAATTTCCCCTGTGCAGCTCTGGAATGCTCTGTGTTCTGTGCAGGATGTCTCCAGGAGCCCAGAGTGAATTTCCCCTGTGCAGGATGTGTCCACCAGCCCAGAGTGAATTTCCCTGTGCAGGATGTCTCCACCAGCCCAGAGTGAATTTCCCTGCGCAGGATGTGTCCACCAGCCCAGAGTGAATTTCCCTGTGCAGCTCTGGAATGCTCCATGCCCTGTGCAGGATGTGTCCATCAGCCCACAATGATTTCCCCTGTGCAGCCCTGGAATGCTGAGCCCTGTGCAGGATGTCTCCATGAGCCCAGAGTGAATTTCCCCTGTGCAGCCCTGGAATGCTCCATGCTCTGTGCAGGATGTCTCCATCAGCCCACAGTGATTTCCCCTGTGCAGGATGTGTCCATAAGGGGGTGAATTTCCCCTGTGCAGCTCTGGAATGCTCTGTGTTCTGTGCAGGATGTCTCCATGAGCCCAGAGTGAATTTCCCCGTGCAGGATGTGCCCATCAGCCCAAAGTGAATTTCCCCTGTGCAGCTCTGGAATGCTGAGCCCTGTGCAGGATGTGTCCATGAGCCCAAAGTGAATTTCCAATGTGCAGGATGTGTCCATAAGGGGGTGAATTTCCCCTGTGCAGCCCTGGAATGCTCCATGCTCTGTGCAGGATGTCTCCATCAGCCCACAGTGAAATCCCCCCTGTGTAGGATGTGTCCATGAGCCCAAAGTGAATTTCCCCTGTGCAGCTCTGGAATGCTCCATGCTCTGTGCAGGACGTATCCATGAGCCCAGAGTGAATTTCCCTGTGCAGGATGTGTCCATGAGCCCTGAGTGAATTTCCCCTGTGCAGCTCTGGAATGCTGAGCCCTGTGCAGGATGTCTCCATCAGCCCAGAGTGAATTTCCCTGTGCAGGATGTGTCCATGAGCCCAGAGTGAATTTCCCTGTGCAGCCCTGGAATGCTGAGCCCTGTGCAAGATGTCTCCATCAGCCCACAGTGATTTCCCCTGTGCAGGATGTGTCCATAAGGGGGTGAATTTCCCCTGTGCAGCCCTGGAATGCTCTGTGTTCTGTGCAGGATGTGTCCACCAGCCCAGAGTGAATTTCCCCGTGCAGGATGTCTCCATGAGCCCAGAGTGAATTTCCCAGTGCAGCTCTGGAATGCTCCATGCCCTGGGCAGGGCTGGTCAGATCTTCCCCTTGTCCACCACCAACCCCAGCAGCTGCATGGCCACAGTCCTGCCCTGCTGCACATCCTCAGGAGTGCCCTGCTCTGAAGGGAGGTGCTTGCAACAGGATTTAGGATTGTGCTGGCCCTGGAAGCACAGATTGCTCTGTGGGACATGGAGGACAGGAATCACAGGCTGGCTACAGCAGGGGCGTGCTGCCAAAAGTAACTCAGCCCTTTGATCACCTATCTCTGTTTATCCCAATGTTTGAGATGAACTTGAAAGCCAATGGATAAATAGGCTGGAGCTGAAAGCCAGACAGGTTTTATTTTTCTTATTTTGCACTGCTTTTTGTACCAGAATCCAGCTAAGGAGAGCTGCATTTCTCTTAGTGCAGGAATGCAGGCACGTGGCTAAAATGGACTTTTGTCTTTGTGCTGCCTGCATGAACCTTTGAGTGCTGCAGGTATTTATGGCCTTACAGGCACATGGTAATGAGCTGTGTTATCTGGGAATGGCTCAGAGCAGGAGGATGGATCCAGTGCCTGCTCTGGGTTCCTTGTCTCAGGAATCTGCCTTTGATGAGAGCTCAGGGTGACGTGAGCAGGGCAGGAGTGAGGCTTTCTGCACAAACACATCCCGGTGAGAGCAGCCTTCTCACCACAACTGTAAAAACCACTCGGGCTTTTTGATGAAGAAACAGAACAAAAATGATCTGTGAAGAGATAAAGGAAGGTTTGTGTGTTTTTTACCTACAATCTGATGGCAGCCTATCCTACTCTGTCACTACTCCTTCCTTACTCAGGATTCCTTGCAGGAAAATGAAATGTTGCTGTCACCCTCTACCTTACTACAATGAGCAGCTGTAATTCTTCTGCTTGGTGAGAACCTGAGTATTGAGTGGAGTTCAGTGGCCATGAGAAATTGTCAATGCACAGCTTAATGTCACACTGAATCAGGTGATAAATCCTTTGTGCAGCTCTCTATCAGGTGTAACTGCTCTGCTGAAGAAGAGTTTTCATTCTATGTTCAGGCTGGGTTCTAAAAATGTTTGTCAGGAAAGAGCTATTTATGCTTTGTTATTTTTAAACTGTAGTACCTAGCTCTGAAGAGATTTTGTTGTGGTTAGACTTTTTCAGAAAGTCAAAATAAACCAAATAAACCAGTTTGGTTAGGTTTCAAAAATAGAATACACGTGTAAATCAAAGTGCTGTATTTATTGTCTCTGCAGTAGGAATGGCTGTTCAAATAGACACAAATTATAGCCTAGATTTTTAGTTTTTAAAAATGTATCCTCTTTTTGGAGCTCAAATAATGCTTATTCAGACTGAGTATTTATTTCCTGTGCAGTTGGTGCTCATCAGTTCAGCATCTCCACATTAAATTTATAAAATATTATTCTAAAATTATTTTCATGCTTTGATATTCTCAGTATCCAGTGCTACCTCAGCTGACCTGGTGCATTTGTTCTTGTGCTCTTTGAAATTTTCTGTGTTCTGAAAGGAGATTGCAGGAATCCTAAAAATCAGAGGGTTTTGAGAAAGGAAAATGCAGGCCTGGGAAAGTTGGGAAAGTTAGATGCTAAAGCAGCAGAAATATTAGTAATACAAACGTGAGAGAATGTAAGAATAGAACAATAGGCCTATGTTAGATGCTGCCTTAAGTAATAACAAGTTTACTTAATGTATATCTTTAGAAGGTTAAAGTTCTGAATAGACTTTTGTGCTTTGACACTAATGAACAAGCTATTGTTTGAAACTAGGCCGCACGTGTGCTTTATATTATTGGATGAAAGTATTGTCAATGTTCTTATTCTCTAAATGTGATTGGCTGAAACGCAGATGGAAATGGCTTTATGATATGCTGTAACACTAAGTCTCTTTGGCATTCTGCTTGGTTCAGTGAGAGGTTGCATCCATTTTGTCTCCATTGTTGTAACAATGTGTTGAGCTGGATGCTGAATAAATCTCTCTGACGCTGACCACAGTGTCCCGTTCCGTTCGTGTTATGTAAATAGATTTTTGCCAGGGCAGAGATTTACCCAGACTCTCAGTCCTTCCCAAAATTATCTGGAATTCAACTGCTATTCCCCCAACACATTCCCAGCTATGGGGAAAAACCATTTATGGTCACCTGCTAAAATAAATTTGTACCTGTCAGACACAACAGGGAGGGAGCACTTTGAAGCCACGTGCCTTTAGGGATATTTTCTATTTGCTTTTTCTCAGTTATCTGAGCAAACAAATGGGCACGGAGGTGTGGAACAGCAGAGGACCTGAGGATTGGCTGGGTGATGGGAGAATTGTGTGGGAGCAGGTCCTGCACTGGGCAGCTCGGGTTTCAAAGTCACACCAGGGGAAAGTGAAATCAGAAATGCTGCAAATGAGAATCCAAAACCCAGTGTGAAAAACGCCAATCACTTGCTTTTGAAATTGTTAAAAGTTTAATAGTAATAAAATGGTTATAAAAATAGTAATACAATTAGAGTCATAATAATTTGGACAATTTAAATCAGGACAATATGAGACAATAAAAGCAAAGAGTTACGGACGTTCGGGTACCTTTTTCTGGGCATCACGAGCCTGGAAAAGGACCCACGTTAACAAAGGATTAACCCTTAAAAACAACAGCCCGTTGCATATTCATACACTTCATCCATGATGCATAAATTCCATTCAAACACAGGATTCTGTCTGGTCAGTGTCAACTTCTTCCTTCTCCTAACAGCGCCTTCAAGGTGGGAAGAAGTTCATTTCTTCTGATAATGGGGCAATAAATTCCCTTTCTCTGAAAGATTGAGGTGTCCTGTGGCTGCTCTCTCACTGCAAGTCCTTTCTGTTAAACAAAGCATCTTATATAGCATAGTTTCTATTTTAACAATTCTTATAACTTAAAACTATATTTAACACAGTACTTAAGAGAATTAATACAGCATTACTTCCTAACACAGCACATATAATATTCATTTGAATATTTGTGAAAAGCCAATCACAAAATGCACATTTTTCACACCAGGAAGGCAGTGAGCTCAGCCTGTCTGGAGCAGACTGAGAGGGCTGGCTGGGGCAGGGCACAGCCTGGCACTTTCCTAGAAGCAAATTGCACTGCCCTGCAATGGCACCGAGCCAGGCACTGCAGAGCTGCAGGCCACACACTGTCCTGCCATTCTCACCCTGCAGCAAATAAACTGCACAGTGCCCTGAGAATTCTGACTCTTCCTGGAAAATTATCAGTGAGGAAGTGCTGGGATAACTTTGTTTTTTTCAGTAGGAGATTGTTGTTTGCTGTTTGTAGAGCTGAGCTCTCAGAATAATTTAATTACTGCAAGGTTTAATGAAAAGCTGTTTCAATTTATACTCTGAAGTGCTCCCACACAAACTGGTATTGAAAATCTGCATAATTGATATTTTCATCCAACATATTTATTGTTAATTTTATAGAAAGACACCCAAGAACCATATAAGTAGGAATATCTAATAGATTATAGAACTATAATCTCCTTACTATAATCTATTAGATGTTGCTACTTACATGGTTCTTGTGTGTTTTTCTATTTTCATTTGGAAGAAAGAGATTTGGCTCCCAAGATTTGGCTGAAAAGGTGCTGGACAGGGAGAGAAAGGCATGCACTGTAACCAGCCCAACAGCAACCACCTTTGGCTGGGTATGAATAAAAAAAAAATTGATGATTTGTTCAGGACAAAGCAACAAAAATTATAGTTTTTATTTCAGCAGAACAAGTTAACTGTACTGTTAAGAGCTTAATATATATAAGGTGTCCTGTTGTTGTAAGGTAATTTATGCAATTGAAATTCTCAATGCATGAAAAACCCAAACTAAAAATTGTATTTCCACTCCTTTGAACACTTTAGTGACACAGGGAAATAATAAAGCCTTTCAGCTGGATGATAAAATATAAATAGTTTCTGCATCATCATACACATGAGAGATGCCTTATTTGGCTTCTCTTTTAGGTTGCTCATGCTTGATTTGTTCAAGGCACTTTCTTCATGGCCTCTGTATGCTGGACTTCTTTTGTCTCTAACCTGACTTAAACTTTTTCCTAAGTAATGTTCTCTTATTAAAAAACAAACAAACAAGAACAAAAAACCAACAAAAAAAAAAGACTTCTGGAGGAGTTAGAAGATAATTTGTAGCATAATCAAACCTTGCAGAAGGACAATGTGGATGGATAAAATAGCAAAGTTTGTCTGCAGCAATCCTTGGCTTGAGGAGGGAGGGAGGAAGATTTGATACACAAAATTCTATAATAATAGATTCTATAATAATTCTATAATAAATTCTATAATAATTCTAATAAGTGTGTACATGCATTTCTTCTTTTTCCCAGCCAGCATTCCACTCCTAATTCTTGCTGCTCATTCTTCTGAGGCTTAGAGGCACTAAGGACACAATTAAGGTGATGTGGTGGCACTTCAAACATTTGATATTTTTGGAGAATCCCCAAGTACAGAATGGCAGCACAGGAATATTGCACACAGCAAGTGGAATCCCCACAAATAAGGAAAGGTTTCCCATGCTCCTCTCCAGCAGGCAGGGTGAAAACTCTTCTCAAAAATGGGGATGGAGCATCCCTGCCATGAGGAAGCTGAGGTGTTTCCTCCACAGGAGGAAAGGAATTTCATGAATGCCCAGGCAGGATAAAGGTGCTGTCACAGCCTGAAGCCCCGGGGTTTTCATTCTCCTCTGATCACTGCTTTTTGGACAGGTAGGAACCCTGCAGATGCTGAAAGTGCAGGGGCTGATTGTGTGCTGGACATTCACACTTCAAACATCTCCCCCCAAACACAAACCAGATCAGCCTGGGGAAGAATGCTGATAATTTTCAGTTTATTTTGGAAAGTCTGCTCAGTTTTTGTTTCCCTTCTGCTCCAGTGCTGTAATGTTTCAGTTTCCCGGGTTGCTTTTCTGTTTCATTCCTGTGATTATTGTCTTCCTTTGCCTGTGCTGCAGTGTTTAACTCTGAAATCTGGCTTGCTTTCCTCCAGATCTCTGTTTATTTGCTCCATGACTACACTCCTTCACTGCTCTACTCTTTTAAAAGGAGTTTCAAACTTTCTGAAAGGTCTTTGGCAAAACCTCCTCTTCTTGAGCTGGTTTTCCCTCCTTTCCTGCTTTTTCAAGCTCCTCATGGTGTTTATATTTTATATTACAGTATTTAAAGATCCTTTTGCATATTTTGCTGAAATCTGTTCTACTCTACCCTATTACATGGACATGCTGAGTCTGAAGCCATGTGAATATTTATTGTGCACACTGTTTAGAGTGGATTTTTGGATTTCTTTCCTCCTGGGCTAAGTTTTGCAGTCAGATACATGGATATGACTGTTCAAATTTTATAAATAAACTGGATCTGTGCATCATGGCACTTCTTCAGTTGAAATGTGACATCGAGAAGTTACTCTGTAAGAATTTGAAAAGAATGATTTAGATTTTAATTTTTGCCCTCAGTGGATACCACCTCAGTCTGGGTTTGGTTTTCTGGTAGGTCTGAGCCCATGGCAATGGGAAAGAGGAAAATAGAGAGTAAGGTCTTTTCCTAACAGCTGGAATCTCAGTGTGGTTTGTCTTCTAAAGGCGCTATAAAAGCTTAAATATTTATTTTAGCAATATCCTCTAAATTGAAGCATTGTTACACTGTAATCAGAGGTAACTTTCAGAACAGGTGACAATCACAGCATTTTAGAGACGTGGAAACTTAGAGCTCCTGGTTGCCATCCCCATTCCAATCCCCTATTCCTTGGCAACCACACCTCTTCCTGGGGGGCACCAGGACCTAAGGACTCTCTTATGTTTTGGGGTTTTTTTCTTATATGGTGCTCAGGAGAGGCAAACCCAACAGTGCAGCTTTTTCCTTGTCCTTGCTATGCCTCTCTGAGGTTAACTGACTTTAGCTGAACTCAGGTTTTGGTTTCTATCAGAACTTTCTTCCGTAAAGAAATCCAAAATAAGGCAGAGAATTCTGCTGGAGGCTCTTTTTTAGAGTAACGCTTATTTAATTAACAATTAATGTAACTTACATGACTGTAAATGCAAACGTGTAATGCTCTTTAAAAACAGTTCCAGGAGAAATGCTTTCCTTTGCAACGGCTACCCTTAGAAGCTGGATTTTGGGGTGGTAATTTGTTTATTATTTTGATGTACTGTTCTGTACGTTTTCAAAGCTGAAATGAGTTAAGAGCGAGCAGAGCCCTTTGGTATCCCCCTTTTCCATGGAGGCTGTGCGGAGTCACACAGGCACTGCTGCCTGACAGCTGGTCCCCGTCTCCTCCAGGAACAGAGCTTGCACGCTATTTCTTTTTATTTATTTTTTTATTTCTCCCCAGATACCTTTCCCAGCAGCTCACACCCCACCCCTGAGCTCGTACCGCCCCTTGGGAATCGCTGCCCGCTCGGTGCAGAGCCGGGCTCTGCCGAGCGCAGGTAGGAGCGGGCCGGCTCAGCCCAGGTAAGGCAGCGCTGCCCGGCCACAGCTCAGGGTTCCGGCTCTGCTGCACCGGACCCGAACACCGGGGCTCCTTCACTGAATAATTAATTGTCAAATTACAAATTAATTGTCAATCTACCGAGGGCTCGGCCGAGGCAGGGCGGCTGAGGGCGGGGGTGCCTGTGAGGCGGCAGCGCTGCGCTGCGCTAAGGGGAGCCGGCTGTGCCGCCCCACCGGCGCGGCGGCAGCGCTCATGCCGCTCTCCCAGGCCGGGTCGCGGGCAGGGCTGGAGGCGCGGCGGCGGCGGGATCCCCTCGGGATCGCCTCCTTCCCTCATTCCTTCCCTCCCTCCTCCCGCCGCCGAGCCCGCGGCGCCTCAGCCGCTCCCAAATGGCGGCGGGGCGGAGCGACCGATCCAGGGCTCGGCGCTCCCGCGCCAGGCGGGGAGGCGGGAGCGGCCGGGCAGGCGGGCGCAGGGACGGCGTCGAGCGCCGAGCGGGCGATGGGCGGGGATAAATGTCTGCCTGGGCGCGGGGCCGCCATTTTCTCTGAGGCGCGGAACGAGCGGCGCCGGGCGGCACCGGGGCGCGGGGGACCCGCCGGGGGCCCGGGACACAGGTACGGGTGGCCGGGGAGCGCCAGGGCCGAGCGGGAGAACCGTTCCCCGTATTTCCTCTCTTTGCGGCGCTGCGTTCCGCGCTGGCGCCGCTCCGGGCTCGGCCCCGGGCGCGCTGACCCGGCCGCCGCCTCGGCCGCTCGGCCCCGGCGGACGCTGGGGAGGACGAGGAGAACCGGGCGGCTTCGAGCCCGCGGAGCTTCGCGGCCGGATTGCCCGGGCCGGGCCGAGGGAATCGGAGCAGAGAGGGCCGGGGCGGGGCGAGGGTGCCCGAGGGTCGGGGGAGCGGGGCTGGGTCGTGGCCGCCGCCTGTCAGCGCCAGCGCGGAGCCGCGAGGGTGGGCCCGCAGCGCCCGGGGGGCATCCCGCACTGCTGGGGCTGTGCCCTGGGCAGGAGGGTGAACAGCGGGCATCCCGCACTGCTGGGGCTGTGCCCTGGGCAGGAGGGTGAACAGCGGGCATCCCGCACTGCTGGGGCTGTGCCCTGGGCAGGAGGGTGAACAGCGGGCATCCCGCACTGCTGGGGCTGTGCCCTGGGCAGGGACAGTGAACAGCGGGCATCCCGCACTGCTGGGGCTGTGCCCTGGGCAGGGACAGTGAACAGCGGGCATCTCGCATTGCTGGGGTCGTGCCCTGGGCAGGAGGGTGAACAGCGGGCATCCCGCACTGCTGGGGCTGTGCCCTGGGCAGGAGAGTGCGAGTGGGCATCCCGCATAGGATGAGCAGTGGGATGAGCATCCCGCAGCCCTGGAGCCGTGCCCTGTTGCTGGGATGATGAACACCGGGCATCCCGCAGCCCTGGAGCCGTGCCCTGTGCAGGGAGGATGAGGAGGATGGGCAGTGGGATGAGGATCCTGCACAGCTGGAGCCGTGCCCTGCCCACAGCCGGGGCTGTGCTGTCCTGCTCTCCCCGTGTCCCCACTGTGATGCTGTGGCTTTGTCCCTCCTGTGCTTCCAGTAGGGCTGCCTGACCCTCCTGTTAATGTCATCCATAGTCTGCTGAACTGGGAGTAGAAAACACCTTCAGGTGTGTCAGCACGACTGAATTCTTTCTGCTTGGGCACTCTTTGGTCTGAATTGCTCGCTTGTTCATTTTTTGCAAGTTAAAATCCGTTAGACATTTGCAGCCAGGGGTAAGATTGAGTCCTTATCTGCTGTTCAGCCCTGCCTGTAGCAGTGCTGCTCTGCAGGAGCAGCTCCAGCCCTGTCCTGTGCCTTCCTCTCTTTCTCTCCAGCCTGCCTGTCCCACTGCTGTCACCTCACCTGTGACAGGCCAAATGACTTGTGCAGAATTGCTTTCCTTCTTAGCCTTGGAGTGACATCCAGAGATGCAGGGACTGCAGGACCAGCTGCACTGGGATTACTGCAGCACAGTTTCTGTTCCAGCTGCAGCTTGTAGGTGTGCAGAGCCAGAAGGATCTGCAGTGGTGTAAAACTCAGAGTCTTTCCAGCTTAAAATACCTGAAGATGTTTTTTATTTTAATGCTTCAGAAAAACTCAGCTGCAGCCATTGCCTGAAGGATCACTGCTTTGTGCCAAACTGGAATGGGCATGCTTAAATTCTTCAGGATGTGTCTGCAGTGTTGGTGCAGAAGCACAGATTGAGTTGATGAATGTGAGAGTTAATTCCAGGCAATTCTCTTAAATCTCTTCTGGGGACACCCACTCAGAATGGAAGTGGCTTTAGCTTGGTTTGTCTTAATGAGAATTTTCTGCAGGCAAACCCTGAGGCTGCAATTAATCATGAAAGATGTAGGGATCTCTGTGTGTGCTCATGAAATGAATATGGGGACTGATTAATGTAGTAAGCAATTTAATCTTAGATTATTAAATCAGAAGTGAAGTAGCATCGTTGGGTTGAGGCAGTGATGCTTTCAGAGTCCTGGAATATGCTTTTCATATGGTTTCTTGCTATTAATATTTTCAGGACTGGACAACTTATTGTGCAACATTGCAGATTAACCTGCTTTGAAGGAAAAGCTGAAATGGCAGGAAAAAAGCCTATTTTTTTCCCAAAGAAGATCTAAACCTTATTTTTTTTAGTTTAATTCCTTTTCCATTTTTTATTCTTAACCAACAGTGCATTCTGTTCAAATGACGTGTGAAGTCACTGCTGTCTCAGGGCTGGACTTACTATATCTTATTAAAAGAGCTCATTTTCTGAACCACAAACATGACCCACGGAAATCATTGCTCAGCACTTCTTGGTGTGCTACATCAGCACTCATTTCTTCTGGGACATCTCCTCCCCTCCTCCCTCCAGATTATTTATGTGGCTCTTTGTGCTGTTGGAAAAGCAGGAGTTGAGAAGAAAACCACGTTTTCCTTGTTGGAAAACACGGAATTCAGTTGGGTTTCCAAGCTCCTCTAGGAGATGGGAAGCAAAAGCTGTTAGGTGGAATTATTTTATATAAATGAGCCTTCAGTCAAGATTCAGTGCAGGAGCTGAATTGATGTTGTGGATTCAGGATGTTTAAATGGTTTTTATTTTGCTAATTAAGTTGGTAGAGCAAATGAACTCGGGCAGTTGAGTGCAGGGTGGTGTTTGGGTCTCTGCTCACTGCCAAGTTCATTTGTGCTCTCCTGTGCTGCCAGAGTGGGTCCTTGTGTCACACCTGTGTCACACCTGCAGCTCTCCTCTGCTGCTGTCCTTTCCTGTGCTGCCAGAGTGGGTCCTTGTGTCACACCTGTGTCACACCTGTGTCACACCTGTGTCACACCTGTGTCACACCTGTGTCACACCTGCAGCTCCCCTCTGCTGCTGTCCTTTCCTGTGCTGCCAGAGTGGGTCCCTGTGTCACACCTGTGTTCCACCTGCCTGTCCCCTCTGCTGCTGTCCTGTGCTGCCAGAGTGGGTCACCTTGTCATACCTGTGTCCCACCTGCCTGTCCCCTCTGCTGCTGTCCTGTGCTGCCAGAGTGGGTCACTTTGTCATACCTGTGTCCCACCTGCCTGTCCCCTCTGCTGCTGTCCTGTGCTGCCAGAGTGGGTCCCTGTGTCACACCCGTGTCCCACCTGCCTGTCCCCTGTGCTGCTGTCCTGTGCTGCCAGAGTGGGTCACTTTGTCATACCTGTGTCCCACCTGCCTGTCCCCTGTGCTGCTGTCCTGTCCTGTGCTGCCAGAGTGGGTCCCTTTGTCACACCTGTGTCCCACCTGCCTGTCCCCTGTGCTGCTGTCCCCCCACAGCCCCGGTTCTGCTCCCCCCCTTGCCGTGCTGTCTCGGCTCTGGCCCTGCCTCCCGGGGCTGCCCCTGGCCCGCAGGGACAGAGGGAGGGGTTTCCGTGGCTTTGGGCTCCTCCCGGGGATGATGTGCTCCTGCTGGGATGTCCTGGCTGATGGAGAGCAGGGAATTCCCCCACGCCTCGGCTTCCTATTTCTCTATCCTGTGGGAATGGCCCGTTCTTTGTGCCTCTCACTTTAAAAATGGGAAATGCCCAGGAATTGCTGCAGGGGGGCAGGACACTTGGTGCCACCAGGTGCCCAGGGCACGAGGATAATGGGATTTGTGCAGCTGCATTTCCAAAACTTCCATGGCAGTTCAGGAAACAAATGAGTGTTTGGCCTCGGTGTGCAAATGAGTGCTTGAACAGGATGATTGTGCTGTATGAAATAAGTTCCTGGACCATCTTCTAAATTAGGAACACAGAAATCTAAGGAGTGTGTAATGAAATATAGTATTTAGAGTTCTGTTTATAATAAAATCATTACATTGCATAAGTTAGTGATCGTTATTTGGGGAAGCAACAAAAGTAATCAGAACAAGATGAAAACTTGTGATTTACCAAGCACTGTGATTGAAGCATGACTTCAGTAAGTTTCACATAAATTTGTAAACAGACATGTTTACATCTACATTGTATTGATTTTGATTGATTTTGTGTAATTGCTTTTGCAAAACCCTTTGGTGTTTTCTAGTATGAAATGTATCCACTATATTGAATAAGGTTGTGGAAACATTTGGTCAGCTTTACAAATTAATTGAAAGAGGAGTTGATGTAACAGTAGAGACTTGGCTAAAAATTCTGAATTTATGACAAATTCCCAAGGTATTTTAGCCATGAGCATGCATTAGCTCATGGCTTTTGAGACAGCATGAAGCAGATACAATTTATTCTGTATGGCTAACCCATGTTTAGTGATGTTCTTGTTTTTTCTGAAGGGAAAGTCTCTTTTGGCCCAAGTTCTGTGAAGAATTCTCCGAGCTCTGCTGGCTCTTGCTGCGTGCGCTGTTTTTTTGTAAACAACGCTTTTGCTTTGAAAAGCAGCTGGCTCACGTTTATTCCTTTAGTGACTTGAATATTGTGTTTGTACTATAAATGTCATCTGTTTTACACAAAGTTGATTTTATTGCAGCACTGTGTACTGACCTTTTACAGTTTAATAGAATATGGTCATTTGTGTACTGAAATGCTGCAGTGCACACAGCAGATCAGGATAAACAAAGTGCTGCTCTGGACTCATTTGTAAAAAAGAAAAGCATTTTCAGAGCTAGGAATTAGAACTGATCATTAATAAATAGCATGTTTAGGAGTATTCTATTGTCAGGCTTTGATGTGATTGAAATGGGAGATTTTAGCAGCAGAGCTCTGGGTTTGTGTGGCACAGCAGAGTGCCATTGCAGGGTTTGTGTGCAGGTGTCATTTCTCAGCACGGTTAAATCAGAGCTGTTCACTTGAGGCAGGATCGCCTTCAGATCCCGAGCACAGGTGGTGAGCGGGACACGGCCCGTGCCGTGTTTGCCTCTGGAGCTGTGCAGGGGGACCTTGTGTCCAGCTCCGCCCTCTGAGCCCCTCCCTCTGTGCTGTGCCCGTGCCACCGGGCGCTGCAGTTTTCCCTCAGGTTCAGCTCAGTTTGTCCCTGCTGTGGTTTCCCTGGCAGTTGTGGGCTCTCAGCCTGTCCCTCTGTGCTGTGCCCGTGCCTGGATCACCGGGTGCTGCACTTTTCCCTCTCAGTTTCAGCTTGGTTTGTACCTGTCGTGGTTTCCCCTCCTGTGTGGCTCTCAGCCTCTCCCTCTGTGTTGTGCCTGGGTCACCGGCGCTGCAGTTTTCCCTCTCAGGTTTATCTCAGTTTGTCCTTGCCGTGGTTTCCCCTTGCAGTTGAGGGCTCTCAGCCCGTGTTGTGCCCGTGTCTGGATCAGAGGGCACTGCACTTTTCCCTCAGGTTCAGCTCGGTTTGTACCTGCTGTGGTTTCCCCTCACAGTTGAGGGCTCTCGGCCCGTGCTGTGCCTGGGTCACCGGGCGCTGCAGTTTTATCTCTCAAGGTTCGCTCGGTTTGTCCCTGCCGTGGTTTCCCCTCCCGTGTCTCTCTGAGCCCCTCCCTCTGTGCCTGTGCCTGGATCACCGGGTGCTGCAGTAACCTGAGCCTCCTCACTTACCCTCCTCCTTACCCTAGGACTAGTATACAAATGAATTCAAGGCAGATTAGAAATAGCCAAATAACAGAAAGTTAGTCTAATTAAGACTGTTGATTTCGACTCAACAAATTATAGCTCCCACCCAATAACTTTCTTTATCTCCTACCTCCACCTAAGCTTCTACTCAGCCTTCACCCTAAGCAGCCTAGGCCTAGCCTTCCACCGAACCCACCTCATCTCAGCCTGACTATGTTTAAAGAGCATAATACTATTTTTATTTTCCCTGGTGCTTGATCACTGGGTTCAGCTCGGTTTGTACCTGCCGTGGTTTCCCCTTGCAGTTGTGGGCTCTGAGACTCTCCCTCTGTGCCTGGGTCACCAGGCGCTGCAGTTTTCCCTCTGAGGTCCACCTCGGTTTGTACCTGCCGTGGCTTCCCCTCCCGTGTGTCTCTGGGCCCCTCCCTCTGTGCTGTGCCTGGATCACCGGCGCTGCAATTTTCCCTCTCAGGTTCAGCTCGGTTTGTACCTGCCGTGGTTCCCCTCACAACTGTGGGCTCTCAGCTTCTCCCTCTGTGCCTGTGCCACCGGGTGCTGCAGTTTTCCCTCAGGTTCACCTCGGTTTGTCCCTGCTGTGGTTTCCTCTCCCGTGTGGCTCTCAGCCTCTCCGCCTGTGCCACCGGTGCTGCAGTTTTCCCTCAGGTGTAGCTCAGTTTGTCCCTGCCGTGGTTTCCCCTCACAGCTGTGGGCTCTCAGCCCGTGCGCTGCAGTTTTCCCTCAGGTTCACCTCGGTTTGTACCTGCCGTGATTTCCCCTCCCGTGTCTCTCTCAGCCTATCTCTCTGTGCTGTGCCTGCGTCACCAGGTGCTGCAGTTTCCTTCTATCTCAGGTTCAGCTCTGTTTGTCCCTGCCGTGGTTTCCCCTGGCAGTTTTGGGTTCTCAGCCTCTCCCTCTGTGCTGTGCCTGTGTCACCGGGCAATGCAGTTTTCCCTCAGGTTCATCTCAGTTTGTCCCTGCCGTGGTTCCCCTCACAGCTGTGGGCTCTCAGCCCGTGCTGTGCCTGGATCACCGGGCGATGCAGTTTTCCCTCAGGTTCATCTCAGTTTGTCCCTGCCATGGTTCCCCTCACAGCTGTGGGCTCTCAGCCCGTGCTGTGCCCGGATCACCGGGCTATGTGTGCAGTTTTCCCTCAGGCTCAGCTCGGTTTGTCCCAGTGGTTCCCCTGGTTGTGCTGCAGCTGCCTCGGGGTTTTAGAGGCCGGGCCGTTCCCATGGGCAGCCAGGCTCGGGTGCCGAGGAGCCGTGGGGTATTTTTAGTTCAGAGACGGGAGCTCGCTTCCCTGGCTCGCCCTGGGTGTGCCGTGGGTGAGCTGCGTTCATTAAAGCTGCCTCAGAGGTTCGGGCGCTGAGGAATGGCTCTGGGCCCCCAGCAGAGGTTTCTGTTACATAAATGTCACCGTAGAATGAGCTGCCGTTCTGAAAGTGGGATTTTGGAAGTCTGAGCTGACAGATTACCAAGAGGGAGGTGCAGGATAGTGCAGAACTAGAAGAAAGATGTCTCTAATGCTTTCATAAGGGAAAACATTTAAAATATTCTATTGAAATAATTTAACCATTATTCTTTTAATATTTTGAATATTACAATTTATTAAAATATTTAATATTTTAAATATGGCCATTTTTCCTTTTTCTCTAATGTCTTTTAGTCTGCTTCCAGTGTATGTCCCTGTCAGCAGTACCAGTAATTTCTGCTGGCTTTTGCATATTCCTTTTTCTTGTTCTCAGCCATTTAAGAGTGTTTGCTCAAAGTCTGGCCATGCTTTCAGTATTTTATAGTGGTTTTTCAGTCTATTAGCACACCACAAAAGGCACTGCTCTCTTCACTCCCTTGCTACCTGTGGCAGAGATGACTAAATTATCATTCTTTTTTCTTTATTCAGATTTTCTTTGTGTATAAGAAACATGGGATTTTACGTAAGAGTATTTGGTGAAACTGCAGGAGTGTGGTGGGGAGGTGATGTGTGTGCTCTCTTTTGTTTGCATGGAATTGTTGCAGAAATGGAACACAGAGGGGGAATCCTGCAAAGCAGAGCAGTTGTAGGGAAGACCATTACACTGGAAGTGTTCCTGGGAAGAAAAAAATAATAATAAAAAATACTGGTTAATCATACTTTAATTTTTTTAAAAAATTCCTAATTCATTGCTACCCAAAAAATGCTATTTATATTGTTTCCAAATCATTACCATAGAAAGCACACTGTTAAAAGTTTCTTGTAAAAGAGAAAGTAAAGTGGATTTTAATTCTGCTTACTGTGGAGGTAAAAGTGCCTGTAATTGCCTCTGCATCTTTCACTTGGAAAGGTGTATTTTGTTACATGGGAACTTGTGGTTGTTTAAATTTTACTTTAGAAACTTTGTTCTAAAGTTTCTCTGAAAGTTGGCGCAGGATGTGACTCCACCTTCACAGACAAGAAGATACTTTCTTTCAATTCCTGAAGTTCACAATTTACCTGGTAATTGTTAATTCCAAGGCTGCTGTTGGGTTAATATTTTCCTTATTTTGATGATTTCTGATAGCAGTTGAATTCCTTCAGGTCCAATCTATTGCATGGATATGTTTTAAAACATAAAATATGTTTTTTTCAGTTTTTGTGTATTCGTGTTGTAATTTGATGTGTTTGGTTTTTCTTTTTTTGGTGAAACTTGTGCTATAAAGTTTATGCATTCAAAGTATGGCAGAAGTGTTTAAACTCTCTTTACCTTGATTTTGCACCAGGCTGATGCTTAGTTTGTAAAACAAGCACACACTGCAACGAACATCTCTGATTATTCCAGGCCTTGCACGTTAAGGAGAGGTAAATTTGGTGATGATCACTCAGTTTTTCTTCAGTTGAGACAGAAAAGAGTGCGAGCTCCTGTTCCAGCTCAGTGCTCTGCTTCCCCGAGCTTTCCCCTCCCTCCCTGTGCCTGCAGTGCCTTTGGAGCTGTGTCTGGTCAGTCCCTCTGCAGGAGGAGCAGGTGACGAGGTAGACGGGAGACTTGCTCACTTTCTGATGACCCACAAGTCTCTAATTTATTGATTAACAAAAACACTTATAATCACAGTAATAAGGCTCATACATATTGCAAAAGTAGAGCTCACCATTGGTCAGCTATCAAAAGTCAGTCTCACTTTTCTCAAGATGTTTGTGGCTTCTTTTTTACCTCCTGTTATCACATAATTTATTAAACAACTTCTTGCTCAAAGAAACCACGTCTTTGAATTAGGCAGCTTTGCTTTCTTAGATGTATTTTCTCACTACAGTTTTTCTCATCGATTATGTCTCAGTAAAAAACTGTCCACAAGCAGGCACTGACCTGTTTGTGGAGCTGCAGCTTCCCCGGTGCCTCCTGACACAGCCAAGGCTGCTGGCTGGGGAGAGAGGCTGTGCTGGTGAAACAGCATTTGTGCCTTGGTGTGATCCCTGAGCTCACAGCTGCACTGCTCAGCTCGGGGTGGGTGTTATCTTTGTCATGGCAAAAACCCACAGAGGGCTTGTTCCAGGCTGCAAAAATGGGATTAAAGGAGTTGTGGAGGGGATGGGTCTGGGGCTGCCACAGAATGGAGTAAATAAAGGAGTTTCCAGTGTGCTGCAGCCAAAGGAGCCCCAAAGTCTCTAATTTAGTGCTGCCATTTGACAAGAAATACACTGAATTGTGAGCAGCAGCATCCCTGGTGCTTTGGAGCAGGCAGAGAGCTGCCACAGGCAGTGCTGCAGCAGAGCCTGGGGCTCCCCGTGCTGCAGGGATTGGTTTCAGCTCAGGAGCAGGGCACAGCTCCTGCATTTCTGCAGCCCTTGAGCTCCTGTGCAAGTGGCTCTCTGGCAATGGAGAGGCTCTAAAAAGAGAGCAGCTGATGTTGCAATGTAAGCACTGCCCCTGGAGTGCAAAGCCTGTCCTCTGGCATGCTCCCTGCTGCTATTTTTACCTATTCCAGTAAGATCTGCCCTTGTGATGGTGAATTACAGGACAGTACCTGGAATCATTTTCTGTTACAAAGTGCTGTATGTGCTGAAGAAAACGTTCAATGAAATTGGGCAGATTGAGACTAAAACTTACATTGAAAAATATTTTTTCTTTTGTCAGCACAAAACTGTGACTACAAGAGGTTCTTTCAGGTTTTTTTTGCATATTTTATGTCTGGCAGAGTTTTTATTTAAATTTTGGGTTCCTTTGTATATCTATTATTTTGTTTTTCTCAATTTCTCATGCAAAGACTTTGAACAAGCAGTGTGAGTTTTAAAGATGGGGATTGACAGTGTAGCCCAGGAATCAGTGGATTATGAGGTTTTTGTCTTAATTTCTAAAAGACCAGGCTGATGTTGACCAAATTTTATTTTGTATTTCTATACACTATAGGAAATTAATATTTTTTTTTCTGGGAGTAAATTAACAGCACTTCCAGTGACAAAGTGCTGTAATATTGTGGTGGAAACAGGAGCAAACAGCAAGAATGCCCTGACAGTGGCACAGGGGGTTCAGTGGCACAGGGGGGTTCAGTGGCACAGGGGGTTCAGTGGCACAGGCATCCAGTGGAGATGTGTGGCTGCTGAAATGTCTAATTTGTGATTACCTTACCCCAAATACAAGGTGTATTTTCCAAAACCATCAATCATAGTTCAGAAGTGATTGATGACACTGAAACCCAAACCTCAAGGTTTTGTGCTGGCTCTCTGTGCCTTAGGAGTGGGTTTGGGGCAGGATCTTTCCAAGGCAGTGCTTTGACACTGAGGTGTGATGAATTTGTGTGCTGGCCTTGCTCCTGCTGCTCCTCAGAGCAGCTCAGGTGGAAATCCTGCAGGCAGGAAACTTCCTCCAGGACAGGGATTGTGCTCTCCCTCTGTCTGCCATGTCTCATGGAACAGTTCTGGTCAGGTGCACCTCAGAGCAGCTCAGGTGGAAATCCTGCAGGAAATCAGGATGGAAATCAGGTGGAAATCAGGCAGGAAATTTCCTCCAGGACCAGGGATTGTCCTCTCCCTCTGTCTGCCATGTCTCATTGAACAGTTCTGGTCAGGTGCACCTCAGAGCAGCTCAGGTGGAAATCCTGCAGGCAGGAAATCTCCTCCAGGACAGGGATTGTCCTCTCCCTCCCTCTGCCCTGCCATGTCTCATGGAACAGTTCTGGTCAGGTTTAATGACTCTCACATCTGCACTAAAGCTGGGCTTTTTGGCAGCCCTGATTCCTTAAACCCTCGTGTTTGCCAGTCTGCTAGCAGATGTTCTTGCTGATTTTTTTTGTCATGTGTCTCTTTATCTGTCATGAAAAAGAAGGAATTTTTCCTGCCTTATAGCTATTGCTGTGGTGGCAGAAATACTGCACCTGCTTCCTCAGCCCATCACATTTGTTTTATGCTGTGCTGTCTCTTCTTGATTTGTGCATGAGATTTCTTTTTCTTCTTGCTGATTTTACTGTAAAAACGCTTTGGGTTTTCATTCTGTAAATAAAATTTCCCCATCCATTTTTTCTCTTTTTTTTTCCATGCAACATTATCCATTTTAGTGACTCACTGCCATCTCTTGTATTTGGTTATAACTAAAGATCCCACCTTTTCCTCTGGTGTGAGAAAACCTGAATTCCTTCCTTGTCCCCAGTCTCCGTGCTTATCTTTTTCCATGATGGAAAGCATATTTACAGTATTTTATGTGCCACATTCCTTGTGTTTGTTGGAGACAGGTGTGCTAGGTGTAAGCAGGGTGAATTCACTGGTCAGACTGTCAGCAGATTTTACTTTTAAAATGACTGAACATGGCTCCAGGTGGAGGTCCCAAAACATTAATTTGATTTCTTGTTAATCTTTGAGAGTTTGCTGTGTTGGTAAAATCATTGCAGCTTCTTTTTATTCATTCATTTTACTTTTTCCCCATCTGCTCTGTCCAGAAGAGAGGATATCTCTAACCAGAAGTGAGCTGCCAATAGAAGATCTTTTGATTTTTTAATTGTATTTTTGAGAAAGACATGAGGAGTCTGAGACTTCTTGGTCTGGAGAAGAGAAAGCTTTGTGAGGGATGATCCCATCAAGATTTCTTCAGCTTCCCTAGGAATTCTGCCTCTTACAGTTGGTGCTTTTATGCAAGATACAGAGAGCCTTCAGAGGCTTGGCTGCTCATTCCTGTTTGTTTGTTTTGTCTCCAAGATTTGTCAACATTTGTGAGTCAGCAAGGTGTTTGTCTGAGTGAGGAGCTG
The DNA here is from genome assembly GCA_009764595.1 of Geothlypis trichas. Taxonomy (NCBI): domain Eukaryota; kingdom Metazoa; phylum Chordata; class Aves; order Passeriformes; family Parulidae; genus Geothlypis; species Geothlypis trichas. The sequence goes on along the minus strand of CM019912.1, from coordinate 19,243,739 downwards.
AGTCTGAGAAGGGACTATTCAACTCCTGTTTAATTTTAATTTTCACTTCAGTCAGTTTTTAGCTGTAAAAGATTCTCCTATTTAATTTTAATTTTTACTTCAGTGAGTTTTTAGCTGTAAAAGATTCTTTTTCTGAGATTCTGGAAGAAGAATGAAATGTTTCTGAACTGGGTAACATTTGGTTGTTGGGCACTTTGTGTCTCCTTTCACTGAAATGCTGCATGAAGTAATGAAAGGCTGCAAGACTCTGAAAACTCTAAAAGGAGAAGGATGATAATTTATCACTGCTGTGATTTTTTTTGTTGTTTATTTGGTATGTAGTGCATGTTTGTCTATTAAAATGTAAATATCTTCTGGTTTTTTGTCTTCCACAGATGATGTGCTTCATCCTTTTGTCATAGGACTTCATTTGCTGAAAGGAAAACTAAAGGTATCAATAACTTTCTCTTGTTATCTTTCCCTTCCTCCTTCTCCTGCCCCTTTCTTTCTTTGGGGATTCCTGGACCTTCCCTTCAGGGGGGGGAAGCTCAGCTCAGCCCCCTGTGCTTGGATTCTTGCACTGCTGCTAAAATCCACTTTTTGTTTTTTGCAAAATGCCACAAAATCGACCTGGAGCTGCAGTTGTTACAGGATTTGTTTTATCAGAAATGTGTATTTAACTTAAGCTCTTGCTTGAGTCAGCCTCCCTGGGTGTTTACTTTGCAGGGGAAAAGCCCTTGCTCAGTTTAGAACTTCAGCTCTGATATTTGCCTGTCTTCTCCACACACCATTTGCCTTTCCACACAAGTGCAGCTCAGTTGGGACCAATCCAGACCTAATGTAAATCTGTCTGTGGCACTATCTTCAAACTCCATCTCTGAAACAAAAAGGCTGCTGTAGCACTTGGTTAAGTAAATAAAAACCCACCCAAACCAGAACTGTCATTTCCTAGGTGTATTTAATAAGATAATGTTAAAATGGAGCATAATTTCTTTGGGAGGCTCTCAGGACAGTAGATGTTTGACATAGTCTTAAATATTTTTGTTGTATACAGTCTTAAATTTTAAAGTACATTGTGTTTTTATTTACCATTTTATTCAGGTTCCTTGGCAAGTACAGGTGCATGCAAAGCATGAAAATAAAGAAGGATAAGTGCATGCAAAGCATGAAAATAAAGAAGGATATTCCCAGGTGCCTCTTGTTCTGAAATACAGGGGAGAGCCCTTTGTTCATCTCCAGAGGATCTCAAGGTGCTGTGTCCCTGTGCCCGTCTGGGTGATGTTCCCAAGCTCTTGGAGTGGCATTGCTGACCTGCACGTGGCCCTGCAGGGCTGGCACAGAGCCCACATCTCATGCCATCCCTTGAGTGGCTCCAGGGAGCTCCTGGGCACTGCATCCTGCTGATGTACAGATACTGAATTCAGCCCTGCCTGTCTGTGCAGTGGGATGTGAGCACAGCTCCCAGATTATTATTCTTTACTAATCCTCAGGCTGTTCCTTCTCCCCAGGCTCTCAGTTTGGGTGTTCTCAGTGCTGCTCCCCCAGTGCTGCTGCATTTCCTACATGTGGCTGAGGGAGGACAGAGCCAGGCATTCTTTGTGCTGAGCTTCTCAGTCACTTTTTTGTTTAATCCTTGAGAACTCGTGTGGGAAGGGCATTTGGTGGATTGCTGACATTTGAGTAACTTTTTTTTTCATCCTTGCTGTAAAGTGGATGAGTTCCAGGCATTGCAAACACACTTTGGGGCTTTGAGACTGGCAACAATTGGCATCAGCAAGTGCAGAATGCAAATGGGCACATGGCTGGGAAGGTATGTGCACTTGATTGAGAGATTTGGGGGAGAAAAAAGGCTTGTGCAGGGTTCTGAGCATGTAGAGAAAGACAAAACACTTGTAGTCCCACCTCTGTCTGCAGAGCCAGGCCTGTGCCTGCTCCCTGCTGGCTGTAACAGCTCAGGGTCACTTTTCCAGGCAGATCCCACAGGATCTCTTTGGTTTGTTCTTCCCACACAGAGCGTTCCCATGTCAGGCACCCATTTGTTATCACATGGTATTTCTCTGAAATTCAAAAGTGGAGCTCTGATTTTCCCTACCAAACCACAATTCCTACATGAGAGAAACAGCAGCACTGAACACCCTGTATCTAAAAGAGGGATACAGAATCCAAAGCTTTGCCTTTCCCAAAGCAAAAAGCCAATCCCAGGATCTCTCTGTAGATCTCCCTTTGGGGGATTCTCCTGGCAGAATTCCACACTGTGGCACAGAAACAAGAAGTCTGAGTGACAGGGCTGTCACATAATGTGATCCTGATACCATCAGCTATAAAAAGCAGTGTTCAGGGCTTTTTGTTTCTGGTGGTGAGTTTGAGTTTACTGAATTAAAAAAGGAGCAAGACTTTAAAATATCACTTCAGCTTTAATAGTCTTCACCCCTTTAAGAGCAGGTTAAATAAAGGATTGTGGAATATTATACTAGAAAGAAAAGTGGAAATTTTATTTGATGATGGTTCTGGTGCTTTGTAAGGAAAACTTGTACAAAATCTATGAGCACTTTCCTTGCTTGTTTGTTCCTTTCCTACTGTTTCAATAGTAATTCCATAAACCTGTTTGTGAATCTGTAGAAACTCTGCAGCTGTACTTAAATCCAATTTAAAAACACTCTGATTTATTAGAAACACCTGCATTTAACTTTTTACCTGGGATTGGTTTTTTGCTTTGGGAAAGGCAAAGCTTTGGATTCTATATCCCTCTTTTAGATACAGGGTGTTCAGTGCTGCTGTTTCTCTCATGTAGGAATTGTGGTTTTGTAGGGAAAATCAGAGCTCCACTTTTGAATTTCATAGAAATACCATGTGATAACAAATGGGTGCCTGACATGGGAATGCTCTGTGTGGGAAGAACAAACCAAAGAGATCTTGTGGGATCTGCCTGGAAAAGTGACCCTGAGCTGTTACAGCCACAGGGAGCAGGCACAGGGTGGCCAAAGGTGCAGATTGTTTTGGGAATAAAACAAATTCCTGCTAAGCAGAGCCCAAAGTACAGCCTGCTGCAGCCTGGGAGTCTGGCTTGGCTTGTGCTTACTAGCCAGAGTTATTGTCTGACAGCAGCTTTTAAATACAGAAAGATACTGATCTTGAATGAACAATAAATGAAGAAATCTAAAATGAAGAAATCTGAAAGCAGGTTGAGAGTTGTGTTGCTTGTCTTCCTCACTGTAGGGCCCACTTGTTGGAAATCCAATGTTATTTTTTCCCTGAAGACTGAAACCAGAATACTTCTGATAAATAAAGAAAAAGAGCAGAAAAGATACTTCCAAGATCAGAACAGCAGAGGCAGAAATTGTAAAATTATATATGTTTCTGTTGGTTTTTGTTCTGTTTGGTTTTTTCCCCTGAACACTGACATTTCCTTCTGTTAATTTTTAATTTCTGTCAGTTGTCTAAGGGAGGAATTTGGTTTTTGGCATTAAAATAATTGGCACATGAAGGAAAAGCTCCAATGTTGTAGATGTGAGAGGGATCTGCCTGGGTTGTTGCACTGCTCCCAACTCATTCCCTGCATTCATATTTCCACAGATCACAGCTTTATTTATTCATATAGGGATGGGTCCATTTTTATCCTGCACTGCTCTGAAAAGCTACTTTTAAAAAATGCTGCTATGGATCCCAACAGGGATTTGTCTGGTTTGAATTTCTGGTTTTCCCCCAGCTAATTGGTCACCCAAGCAATATTAGATCAATTAATTACTGTGTGGGAGAAGAAAAAGCCACAGTTAAATGGATCATTGATCTTTTTGTGTCAGAGATGAAAACTTTGTTTTTAAGCAGCTTTTCAAGCTTCTATTTACTGACAAAAGTGTTCAGCCTGAAATGGATTCTGGACTTTGTTCTGTGTTTGTAGGTGTACTCCATGAAACACGAAATTCCAGGAATTTGTGTGGATAAAAATGGCAGAATGTGTGTGCTGGCAGGGGGGTTGTTTTGACTTGTTTTTAAAAACTTGGGGTGCTTGTTTGTTGGGGTGGATGAAACAGGAAAGCCTTATTAATATGATTGCCTGGTAAAACATTTTGAGAATATGGAAACTATAAGTGAGATTGAAATGAAAGGAAGCTTTGAGATCCCTCAGTTACTGAACAACTGGAAAACAATGGTGTGGCTGCTGAAGGTGATCCCCTTGTGATGAAACAACACCCTCTGCTTGCAGACAGCTCCAAGGGGCAGAGCAGACCCTGCAGCTTGGCAGAAGGGGTCCAAAGAGGAGTTTTTAGGGTTTAAAATGTAACACAGTGTGGGAATGTAATGATTCTTATAGGCTGTATGGAAATGCTGTAGGATTTGTATGTTGTACTGGATTGGTCAGTGAGAATCAGAATATTCAACACAGAAGATGATTTATTGTATTGGAACGGGAACCTCGACCACTTTTTCTTCCCTTCTCTTCTCTTCTCTTTGCTCTTTCCACTGCATCTTCTACTTCTTCCCACACTCTTAGTTCTCACCCCTTTACTCTCTTACATTCTCCCCCTCTCTTCTCTCAGTCCTGCTCCAGCTGTGGCTGGCAACTCCCAGCAGGGCCCTGCACCCAGGCCCTTTGCAATGAACCCCAAATCCCAGCAGGGCCCTGCACTTGGCCCTTTGCAATGAACCCCAAATCCCAGCAGGGCCCTGCACCCAGGCCCTTTGCAATGAACCCCAAATCCCAGCAGGGCCCTGCACTTGGCCCTTTGCAATGAACCCCAAATCCCAGCAGGGCCCTTTGCAATGAACCCCAAATCCCAGCAGGGCCCTGCACCCAGGCCCTTTGCAATGAACCCCAAATCCCAGCAGGGCCCTGCACTTGGCCCTTTGCAATAAACCCCAAATCCCAGCAGGGCCCTTTGCAATAAACCCCAAATCCCAGCCAGGGCCCTGCCCCAGGCCCTTTGCAATAAACCTCAAATCCCAGCAGGGCCCTTTGCAATAAACCCCAAATCCCAGCAGGGCCCTGCCCCAGGCCCTTTGCAGTGAACCCCAAATCCCAGCAGGGCCCTGCCCCAGGCCCTTTGCAGTGAACCCCAAATCCCAGCAGGGCCCTGCACCCAGGCCCTTTGCAATAACCCCAAGTTCTGAGCTGGCTGCAGAGATCTCTGCTCTCTGTCCATCCCCACTGTCCTACCCCCGCACCCGTTCTGACGCTGGTTCCAGAAAAAAGCCAGGACAAAGCACCCAAACCTGGGAGTGAGAGTTCAGCTTTGTACCATGTGAGCTTTGAGCCTCATTTCAGTGCCAGAGTGAAACTTTGAACAGCTCACAGCAGCAGTGGATCCTGCTGATGGGAAGAGCCAGAGCAGCTCCCAGTGCCTTGTGAGCTGGAATGATGACATGGATGCATTGATGGTGTGTGAGTGACTGAGCTCCAGGAATGTGCTCCTGTCAGATCTGCACATTCCAAAGCTTTTGGGTTCGTACTTGTTCCAGTGATTCATTGGCAGAATCTGTAATGTGTGCAAAAAGCACTAATAATGAGCAGTGCACTCTTGGTCACAGTGAGCACAACTCCTGGGACACTGGCAGCAGTAAATGCCATTATTTTTCTGCTTAGGCTGAACATTTAATATGAAACCAATCAGTATCAGTTTCCCAGCAGTCCTGGGTCTACAAGGGGACTGATGTACTTTAATCTTAAAATATTCTGATGTACTTTTATCTTAAAATATTCTTTGAATGCTGCTGTTGCAGTTTGTCAGTTGGAGAAAGGCTGTTTGAAGTCGTTTTCATGAAAGTGATGAGCTGCAGGAAGAAAAGATTTAAAGGAAATTTTTAGAAATATACATGAAAACATCCAGCTGGCAGTGGATTATTTGAGCATGGCATAAACATAAATCCAGTATCTGGTAATGATTATGTTTCAGAAATATGCTTGTAATTAATTTAAAGAGAGAGAAAAGCAATTTTTTTCCTGGAAGAGACAAACCTAAGAAGAACATAGTTATGAAGGCATCCTTTAAAATAAAGGAGGAAAGATTTTACAATTAAATTTCTCTTTAGAACAGAGTTTCAAACATATTTTCACTGGAGTAAATTGGTGTGGATGTTGGGGGAGCTGAGTGTAGTGAGTAAAAGTACTTTTTAATGGATTATTGCTGGGAGCAGAATACCCAAAGGGAATAAATCTGCTGCCAGGACACCCTGCAGGGTGGGCTGTGCTCTGCACATCAGTTCCCTGCTCAGGTGCACTCACAGCTGTGTACTCTGACTCTGAGGTGTTCTCCTGCTTTGTTCTGCTCTTGTGCCCGTGCAGGGTTCTGGGTGAGCCAGGCTGGCTGTGCAGTGTTGGGCTGTCACTTAATGTCACTTCTGTCAACCCCAGGCTGAATGCTCTTCTCTCCTCCCTGGGCTGCTGCAGTTCCAAGGGGATGGTTTTGTACTGATTTATAGAAATTTCTCTGCACTGGAGGGCAGGAGGAAGGTGGAACTCATCCATAATCACCTCCTAAGCAGCAGCTTTCTGTCTGTCTGTCCTTCCATGAGAATAACCTGCAGCAAGGCTTGAGAAGTGAGCCTGGCTGCCCATGCTGTGCCAGAGTTGGAGTGTTGTCAGCCAGGCTGTCCAGGGCTGGCTCAGGGGGTGTCTGTGGGCCCTGGAAGCTGTGGCAGCCTCAGGGCTGGCTCTGGGCAGCTGCAGGAGTCAGCAGCAGGACACTTTGGGTTTCTGCAGCAAGCTCCCCCTTCCCAGCTGCCAGGGATGCCAGAGCAGGTGTAGCAGCTTTCCAGCAGGGATTCCCTGTCTCTGCTCAGATCTGTGAGGATCTGTTAAAGTTCCCTTTCTCTCCCTGCCCCTCCATCCACCCCCAGGCCTCTTGGCAGGTTTTTGGCAGCTCCAGGCCAGCTCTGACCTCTGCTCTCATCTTTTCCTTCGGTGCTGTTTCCTCCCTGAGTGGGGAGGAAGAGAGCTGAGGATGGTGAGTGTGCACATCCATTTCCTAGGGATGGAACTCAACACCTGTGAGCAAAGCCAGCCTGGCAGGGGCTGAATCCTCAGCCAAAAGAGATGGCAGAACCCAAGGATGGCAAGAGAGAGCAGGGCACTGCTGGGAGGGGACACTGTGCCAGGCATGGCCAGTTCTGACACTGCTCTGAGGCAAAGATCTGGGAGAGAAGGATGCAAATGCCTCATTAAAGATAGAACTGACATTTGGGGCTCCACAGGCTCAGAGCAGTTGCTGTCTGTGTTTTCCTGTGTGTGCAACAACCCTAAAATACATTGCTGTGATCTTCCCTGGTGGCTGTGCCTCACTGTGCAGGGAGAGTTCCCTGAGAGCAGGAAAGTCACTTTTTGGGTATTTTTATCTTTTGTCAAAATGCAAGTGTGAATTCTTCATCATTTCCTGCTTTCTCTGGAATTTTTCAGGAAATGTTGGCAGCATATCAAAATATTAAATATAAATGTAATGTTGGGGTGTTGTCAACTTCTATCAGCAGGGACAAGGAGGTTTTGGTGGCTGTCCTGCAATCCCTTAGCTGAGCAGAAAAATTAAACTGGGCTCCTCTTTTTGTTTATTCTCATCTGTTACCTGGAAGGATGAAACAAAGGAGTTTCCCATAGGGGTTAAGTTAAGAGAAGCTCTCTGGGTTTCATCTTTCCCCTCTTATCTAGGAGTTTATCTCAGTTTTTATTGCTGCCATCTCAGTAGTTACTCTTCCAGCTGCCATGTGCATTATGTGGGTGTTGTAACTGAACATAACTTGTTTTTCACCTTTCTGGTGCCCAGGAATTGTGAGATGTGTGGTGAACTTGGAATTGTGGTGAACTTGGTTGTATTCCTCAGTTTTATCTCTCATTTTTCAGAATGTCTCAGTGTCTTCCTATCCCTTATTCCCTTTTTACATCAAATGTAAAACTCTTATTATCTATGTGCCATGGATTTAAAAATAAAAAAAATATCCAAGTATCTCAATCCTGTTAGATGATTTGGGCATGGAGTTTAAATCTCACTGACATTTAAACATTTGGAACTTTGGCCAAGTGGACCTGCAGAGCTGATGGATTGAGGAGTGGCAGGGCTGGCAGGAGGGGGTGAGGCTGTGCTGGCACTGTGTGCCCTGGCAGTGCAGGAGATGTTCAGGAGCTGGCTCAGAGTTCCCTTGGAGGCTGAGGGTTCTGCTGCTCTGCTGCTCATGACTTCACCTAAACCAAACCTTTCTCTGGAATTTTGTTGTTACATTTCCTTTCTGGCTGCTGGTCACACCTGCCTTGAGGTCTGGACCAAAGCTACTTGCAAATGTGCTGTGAAGGAAAACACTCTGAAATTCAGTTTATCCTTCTGGGCACCCCAGAAGTGGAGATCTTTTTTATCCAAGAATTCCATTGGTTTAACTCTTCAACTGAAACAAACACTGTTGGCTTTTCCCTGACATAAACATGAGGAAGGAAATGTATTGGAAGGTTCAAATAATTTACAGCAAAGGAGGTGCAGAGATGAGACTTGAGATGAGACTTGAGCAGCTGCTGACAGGTGTGCAGTCAGTGTTGGGTGTTCTGGATTGAGTTTGCTGAATGAGGTTGCTGGATTTCTGTAGAGAATTTGGTTTTGCCTAGTTTTGAGTAAGATGTTTGAGTATAATTTGGAGTTCAAGCTGCATTGCAGTTGGGAGAGCTGAGGAGAAAATCCAATGATGCCTTTATGTGTGTCCCTGCATATGCAGAAATGTGTGCAGGGAGGGGGTTGTTGGTGTCCCTGCACTGGGAGATGTTTGTAAAATCACAAAATGGTTTGGGTTAAAGGGACCTCAAAGCTCACCCAGTGCCACCCCTCCCATGGCAGGGACACCTCCCACTGTCCCAGGTGCTCCTAGCCCTGTCCAGCCTGGCCTTGGGCACTGCCAGGGATGCAGGGGCAGCCACAGCTGCTCTGGGCACCTGTGCCAGGGCCTGCCCACCCTCACAGGGAGGAATTCCTGCCCAATATCCCATCTAAACCTACTCCCTTCAGTTGGAAGCCATTCCATGTATCCTGTTAATTGTAAATAATCACTCTCCATCTTTGTTGGCTCCCCTCAGGTACTGCAGGTTTCAACTGGGTCACCCTGGAGCTTTCTCTTTCCCAGGCTGAGCAATCCCAGTTGTCCCAGGTTTATTTATGCTGAAATACAACTGAGCATAGTGGCTGTGAAGGTTGACAAACATTTTTTTGCTGTTTCACACTATGTAAATTGTGATAATATTTATAAAAACCCAAATAACCAATGCCTCAAAATCAGTGATAAAAATAGATTCCTTAATTAATTCTTTTCATTGTAATTCCTGTTGAGTCTCTTTTCTTAACAGTCTGGGCTAATGCCTGTGTGGCATATCTGGTTTTCAGGGCTGCTGTGCTGGCCTCCTGCAGAGCTCTTTATTCTTGTCACCAGGAGGGTTAGGGTGGAGCTCAGGGAAAGGTTCTGCCCCAGAGGGTGCTGGGCACTGCCCAGGGGATGGGCACAGCCCTGAGGCTGCCAGAGCTCCCAGGGGTGTCCAGGGTGGGATTGTTGGGGTGTCTGTGCAGGAGCAGGGATTGGACTGGGTGATCTTGTGGGTCCCTTCCAGTCCAGGCAATTCTCTGGTTCTATATTCTGTCCACCTCTCTGAAAGCCCCCCAGGCACTGATAATGTAGATTCCCCTGCTGGTGAAGTGCTGAGTGTCCCTGAGGTGCAGTGGGAGGAGTTCCACATCTGTTCCTGCTTTGTCTGTGTGAATAAAGTGCAATGCTTTCAGGAGCAGGCTGATTGTGCAGCTGGGGGTGAGCTGTACCTGCAGGGTAGCCTGGTCACCTCACCAGGCAGGGCAGCTCCAGATGTTCCCAGCACCTCCCAAGGCAGGGCAGCTCCAGATGTTCCCAGCACCTCCCAAGGCAGGGCAGCTCCAGATGTTCCCAGCACCTCCCAAGGCAGGGCAGCTCCAGATGTTCCCAGCACCTCCTAAGGCAGGGCAGCTCCAGATGTTTCCAGCACCTCCAGGTGCTCCCAGCACCTCCTAAGGCACGGCAGCTGCAGATGTTTTGAGCACCTCCCAAGGCAGGGCAGCTCCAGATGTTTCCAGCACCTCCAGATGTTTCCAGCACCTCCCAAGGCAGGGCAGCTCCAGATGCTCCCAGCACCTCTGGATGTTTCCGGCAGCTCCAGATGTTCCCAGCCCAGCTGAGGTTCACTGTGTCAGGAGGAAGGGGCAGCCCCACTCCAGATTGAAGGATGTGCCCATTTCCCTGACTCTCCCCATCTTTCTTAGGCTGCACCAATGGAGCACATCCAGGGAGCTTGGAAGACCATCAGCAATGGCTTTGGGCTGAAGGATTCTGTCTTTGATGGCCCCAACTGCATCTCCCCCACGCTGGTGCAGCAGTTCGGGTACCAGCGCCGCGCGTCCGACGACGGCAAAATCTCGGAGACGTCCAAGACCAGCAACACCATCCGCGTGTTCCTGCCCAACAAGCAGCGCACCGTGGTGAGTTATCGGGACCCAGGACACCCCTCTGGCTGTCCTGAGCAGCCCAGACCCTTGCCAGGGGTCTCAGAGACCCTGGCACAGAGCCCAAAATGCCTCTGTGGGTTTGATTATGGCCCGTGGAGCAGATTACCAACCTTCTATGAAGATCAGCAAGCCACAAGAGTTTGAGTAGAATATTAGTGAAGTTATCACAGGGTGGAAAGGTAGATTTTAGGGTTTTTGGAATGGGGGTTCAGGAGGCAAGATGGAGGGAACTGGGTGTGTCCAACCTATCTCCTTCTTGGCCTTCATCTTCTGCTGTGATGTTGGCACTTACAGATTGGTTTAGAGTAGAAGCTCACTGTCTAACACAGGTGATGGGTATTGGACAGTAATTGTAAACATTGTACACGTGGTTTGTAGTATAAAGACATAACACCACCCCGGGGCAGGCAGAGTGCCTGGACTGTCTTGCTGAGCTGACCTTGGCTGGGCAGGAGAAAATTTTTCTAGATAAGATAAAATAAACAACCTTGAGAGTGAGAAATGAAGAGATCTGACTCCTTCTTTAAGCGCCGGGCTAGAAAAACAGACTTTGGAACTTTTCTCGGGGTCACTGTGACAAACTAATGATCCAGACAGTGAGTGGGGGCTGCCTGCAGCTCAGCAATGCTCTGCTGCTCCCCCTCCCTGCTCCTGCCACCAGAAATGCCCTCCTGCAGAAGGGTTGTGCTGGGGTGGAGTGATGGTCAGCAGTTGGGTGGTTTTACAGGATGTGATTTGTTGGAAATGTGTGCTGTGTCTGTATTTTGAGAAGCTCTAGTGCTCTGGCTCAATGCTGTGACTTTTCTAAAGCACGTGAGCATGTTCCACAGGAAAAGTCATTATTGGATGACCTAAACAATGATGCCTGCATGACACTTTTGTAATTTTCCTCACTTAAAGTGTGGGGGTTAAAGCCAAAGTGAAACTTGTTGAGGGAGCACTTCCGTTCAGTTTCTTGGAGCTGAGTGTACCTAATAATAGTCTTACCCAAAGTTTCCTGAAATAGAAATTAAACTTTTTTCTGTACTTGAGGTAGCTCCATTTGCCTGCATTTCTGTTCCTTCTATAGGCTGCCTGCTTGTGTAAAATCCTGTTTCATAGAAACTCAGAAGTTATAAAATGCCTTCAGAATGCCCTTTGCAGGAGTGCGCTTTGTGCAGCTCTCCTGGAATTTCTTAAAATGAGAAAACAGTCTTGGAAAAGCTTAAAGAAGCTTTGCAGCAGTGTGTAAATGTTTTGTTTTTTCCCCTTGCCCCAGGTGAACGTGAGGAATGGGATGACCCTGCATGACTGTCTGATGAAGGCTCTGAAGGTCAGGGGGCTGCAGCCAGAGTGCTGTGCAGTGTTTCGGCTCCTTGCTGAACCCAAGGGGTAAGAGTGAAACTTCCTCCCAGAGAATGTCAAAATCTTGGCTTTGGAATAGCAGCAGTAATGTTCTCTTCCCCTCTGGCTGATTTCTTTTAAAGCAGTTTGGTTGTGAACACTTTGTGTTGCTTTCTTTGCCTTCTTCTAGGGTAACTCTCTCAGCTTCTGTGTACTGGCAATTTCATTTTTGTTTTAAAGCTAAATATTGAAAATATTTAAAATGGAGTGGTTCCCTCCAGTGCTTGCAGCCCCTTAGTGAGGGTTTTGCCATGCTCTAGAAGAAGTGATGCCTTCCTTCATATTTGGGGGGCATTTCTGTGCTGCCTTTGTGGTTGGTAAATTCAGTGCCAGTGATTCTTAGCCCTCTTCCCTGAACAGTTCTGTGTGCTCAGTTTTAAGGCTTTGCATTCCTCTGGAGCTTCCCAATATTTGGATTTCAATCCCACTTCAGATATTCCTTATTTATTTGTAGGGCTGGGGGTGCTGCTATTAAATACCAAGTGATTGTTTTACAAGCTGAGGGAGTGAAAGTATCCCATGGAGTTAATGCACTTCACACCTCCTCAGCCTTGGCCTTAAAGCTCCCTGCAGCCCCAGGCACTTGTGGGGTCACATCTCTGAGCAGCTGAGGCCATTCTGGGCTCACCAGTCCCTGCCCAAGCACCTAATAATGGATTTTGTGTCACTCATAATTTCTATTACATTTATAAGGGTGTTTCTGTGTCTCCATTAAAGCTTCCAGGTGCTTTATGTCAAATATTTTATAAAGAAATAGCATGTTAAAAATGAGCAGAAAAAGAGGTGACTTACTTCTCATTTTTTGAGTGAAAGACACTGCGATCTTTCCAGCTCTCTGTAAGAGGTTAGCCATGATTTTTTGTGTATTTGTTTTGAGTTTACTCAAGAAAACTCCCCAAACATAATTGCTGATGGTGCCAGACTTATCCCCAAAGTGATTTTGTTGTCCCCATTTTCCCTTTCAGGAAGAAAGTGCGTTTGGATTGGAACACAGATGCTGCCTCCCTGATTGGAGAGGAGCTGCGAGTGGATTTCCTTGACCATGTCCCACTCACCACTCACAATTTTGTAAGATCTTCCTGCTCTCTATTCTGCTGGGAATTTCATCAGTTGAGCCACAGATTTGGCCAAAGACTGTTTTGGGCATTAGACAGCTTTTGGCTTTCTTACACAGGGATTTTCAGAAGTTGGGGTTGATTCCTTCACCCCTGTTCCCCACAAATTCCATTCCCTAAATATCAATTTGCAGTGAAATGCCAGAATTGTGATTATTACCCAGGTGATCCCCAGGTGGCAAAGCTCACATTGTGCATGTTCTTCACAGGTCTGGTGAGTTCCATTTTTATTTTACATGAATACCTGTGTCTGTAACTGTTGTGGTAAGATACCTGTGTCTTTAAAGTCCAGAAAAGGCAGAAAATTTCCATTTTCAGTCTCCGGCTCATCAGTCAAAAAAGGCTGGATACATTCAGCAGCTTTGCTGGACTGATGGTCCAATATTTATTTGTGCTGGATATTCAGGGTGCTGTTAATTCTGCAGGTCATGCCATTATTTTGTGAGCTATTGCTGGCTTGTAATTTGACAAAGTGTTCTATGGGGGAATGAAAGGCTTTGCTTTGTAGTTCCTTCTCAAAAATGGATTATTTATTCCACACAAAACAAATAAATAGAAGGTGGTTTTGTGCTTTGTGGGTTTTATAATTAATTTTTTTTTTTTACAAGGAGGTAATGCCCAACTCTTAACAGTTTTATCTTGCATTACTGTGTTCTCCCAGGGAAGGAGCTCTGTTCCCATATTTTAGCTTTTTTCTTGTTTTGTTCTAGAAACACATTGTGGTAATCCTAAAGGATTGTCATTTACATCCATTAGAAAGGTTAGGATTGATTTGCAAAACCTGAAAATCACTTTACTTCTACATTACATTAAAAAAAAACTGCAGAAAATATTACTTACAGTTAGTCAGCAGAAAATGAATATTTTTCTCCAGGTCTGGAAGAAGCTGAAATTTGGAGCCCTCCTCTCCAATAGGTTCTGGAGGAAGAAACCCCCTTAGTTCATTTTATTATCTTTTCATACTTCAGAAGCTTTTAAAAAAACAAAGTAGGCTGCCATTTTAAAAACGTACAATTTCCTTCTATTATTTTGATTACTAAGAAATGTATTTCTCATACAAGGGATATTGGTTTGTCATAAACACCAAGAGTTTTAGATAACAAAAAATGAGGTGAACCTTCCAGTCTGATGCTCTTTCACCTCTTTGGTGCTACTGGAAGCAAACACAAACCCCAGCCCTTGGCTCACACAGCTGTCACCTTGCTGAGCAAAAAACCTGGTTTTGCATTTGAAAGAACACTCATTCTTTTCTTTTTGTTTGTTTGTTCTGTAAATAAAGCCTTTAAACTTTCCAGGTGTCCAACCAACCTGGAAATCCACTCTAGAATATTTGAGAGTGGTTTTAAGCTCAGTAGCAACCTGGGGGCTCTGACAGCATTTTACCATGGTTATTTATTCCTGTCGGGCCCTGAAGATCCAAATGTCAGTTGATGAAGAGGTTAATTAGCTGGGATTAATCACTGGCTGTGTTTTCCAGGCTAGGAAGACATTTCTGAAGCTTGCCTTCTGTGACATCTGCCAGAAGTTCCTGCTCAACGGCTTCCGCTGTCAGACGTGCGGCTACAAATTCCACGAGCACTGCAGCACCAAGGTGCCAACCATGTGTGTGGACTGGAGCAACATCAGGCAGCTCTTGTAAGGACTGCTCCTTTCTAATGGCAGCAGCAAGTCTGGCTGGCACTTGGATTTGTGTGTCTGATCACAGAGATCCTGGGGGCTGTGGGGAAGGCAGGCCCTGTGAGTTGTGCATTGAGCTCATGCAACAGCCAGCAATGAGTGTCTGTTCCCAGGGAAAGGCCGTGCACGTCAGCTGCAGTTTGTTCTTGCTCTGGATTTGAATGTTCTGGGACAAGCAGACAAACACCTGGAATGACCAGGCAGTTGCTCCAGTGCCCTCTGTTTGAGCAGGGGACAGCAATTCCTCTCACAGACACATGTTAGGAATCAGCCAGGCCATGATTCAGTTGGATTTTAGCTGTTGGAAACTTTAGTGTTCACCTGTTCTACACCTCAGCTTCTCACACTGGTGAAAATGGTGAGAAAACAGATGGAGGATAATACTTTCCTAATACCAGTTACAAAAAGTTGAAAATTATTGTGTTAGAAGTCCTTTTATGCAAAAGTGTTAAAACCTGTAATTGGTTTTATGTGTCTTAGTGGTTGTAATTTTTTATAACTAAACTTGGTCATGTGGTTCTGCATTTTCCCATACTAAGAGAGTGCAGGATGACTTGTGCCACTTGGTGCTACCTGGTTTTAATAGAACTTAACTGTGTCAAGTAGCCTTTCAGGAAAATCTGAAGTCTGATTTAAAAAGATTTTGTCTCTCAAGTTTGGAAAGAACACGTGGAACTTTTCTTTGGGAGTCTGAAGGCAGAGATTTCAGTGGTACACAGAGGAAAAACACGATGTAAAGATAGGAATGTGTTCATGAAATGAATCATGCTGCAAAGAAACAACCCTTGAAAATTTCAGCTTTCAAGAGCATTGTACAGGAGGTAGTGTAGCAGTTGAAGTTGTAATTGTTTTTGTTGATATTTCAGATTGTTCCCAAATTCAAATATCAGTGACAGTGGTGTCCCTGCACTACCTCCCTTGACAATGAGACGGATGCGGGAGTCTGTCTCCCGGATACCTGTTAGGTAAGCTTGTATTTCCTGTCATTTCTCTCTTGGGAAATACACTTCTCTCAAAACAATCCACCCAAAGCAACCAGAGACCCCCAGCTGCTCCAAAGCAGAGCAATCTGGTACAAGGTTGGGATGAATGTGCAAGGCAACAACACCACTTCATCACAGACAGCTCCTCCTTGTTCTTAGATCCACCAAAACATTGATTTCAGATTTCATAATTTTCAATTTTTAGCCTTAAAATTTTAAGGTAGAGTATTAAAGAGTTTTTGGAGACCTTTGTTTTCCTGCCTAAGAAAATCCAAGGCTCCCTTTTGATATTTTTGTGAATTAATTTTATTTTATCTGATCAGGTAGTGTGCATCGAGAGTTTGTATCTCATGGTGGATGATTCACATCATAACTAAAATAATGCTCTGATATTCTGATGACAGATAGGAGTTTAAGGAGAGAACAGTGGGAACTGAAAATATGCTCCTCTTAAAGAAAATTCTGATACCTAAAGAGAACTTTCCTGTAGTTTTAAGTGCTGAAATGAAACTTGTGTCCCTTTCCAAGGGGCCTGTCCCTGACCCTAACACGTGCCTGTATTCTTTCCCTTGAAATTCTAGAGGCTGAAGAGAGCAGGCCAGCTTTTGTTTTTTCTGCACCCATTTGAACAGTCTGGTCAGGAATGAGGCACAGAGCACGTAGCTGACTTGTAAATGGTTCTATGTCTTTATTTCTTTATTTTAATGGGAACTGCATCAGGAATTGATCTTTGCCATCTTACTCTTATTTCCAGTGTTGTTGAACAGTGAGTTATTGACTTTATAGATGTCTTGTGAAGGCTGGCCCATTTCAGTTAAGACACATTTGTGTTTTGGGATCCTTTTGGCCTGAGTGGCCTTAGCTGTGATTTGTAACTCTTTGTTGAGCTGGATTTTAGTCTGGGCCTCCTTTGAACTGGTGTTGGGTTTCATGACTTCCTTGCTGGCTGTTCTGTGCAAACCATTGAACAGTCTTGCAAAGCTTTGCAAATTCAGGGCTTAGCTCTTAAGCTGTGCATTTAACAGGCTTGAAATGAGCAGTTTGTTTAGTTTCACAGTCCTGAATTCATCTCTCAGAGCCAGTATTTTGTCAGTGTATTAAATGTGATTTGATGGGGATTGAGGTGAAAATTCCTAACAGCAAAAGCAGACCTCAGCTAAACACACTAATTTAATATGTGAGCTGACAAGATCTTCAAGTTCTTCAAATTTATTTCTGAAATTAACCTGGGACTGCTTCAGCTGACCAAGTAGTTCAGTTGATGTGTAAATCCCAGCTTTTTCTCTGCTCAGAACTGTGTGTCTATTGCATTTGGACAGCTTACATTGAACAAGTGTTTTTCACTTACCAGAAGAGGGGAAATAAAAACAACCACAACTCTCCCTTTGTCTCTGTTTCCTTGCCAGCTCCCAGCACAGGTATTCTACACCTCATGCCTTCACTTTCAACCCATCCAACCCTTCCTCTGAGGGCTCTCTGTCCCAAAGGCAGCGCTCCACGTCCACCCCCAACGTGCACATGGTCAGCACCACCATGCCCGTGGACAGCAGGATCATCGAGGTAACCTGGGCTGCCCTGGGGCTGCTCTGCCCTGCCACAGCCCCTGTGGCCTTGCCTTCCTCCCCTGGGCTCCCTGGGGCTGCTCTGCCCTGCCACAGCCCCTGTGGCCTTGCCTTCCTCCCCTGGGGCTGCTCTGCCCTGCCACAGCCTCCCTGGCCTTGCCTTCCTCCCCTGGGGCTGCTCTGCCCTGCCACAGCCCCTGTGGCCTTGCCTTCCTCCCCTGGGCTCCTCTGGGGCTGCTGTGCCCTGCCACAGCCCCCCTGGCCTTGCCTTCCTCCCCTGGGGCTGCTGTGCCCTGCCACAGCCTCCCTGGCCTTGCCTTCCTCCCCTGGGGCTGCTGTGCCCTGCCACAGCCTCCCTGGCCTTGCCTTCCTCCCCTGGGGCTGCTGTGCCCTGCCACAGCCCCCCTGGCCTTGCCTTCCTCCCCTGGGCTCCCTGGGGCTCCCTTGCCTTCCCCCCTGGCCTTGCCTTCCCTGCCTTCCTCCCCTGGGCTCCCTGGCTGCCTCAGCTGCCTCGCTGGGGAGGGGATCAGGACACATTTGCACAGGGAGTTAATGATGAATTCTTGCAGTCTATCAACTTTGCTGGAGTAATTGGTGAATTCTAGGGGTGTGTGAAGACAGTTCACACACAGTTTGACAGTTAAGCTCAGTTTTGTGAAGAAATGCTTTTTAGACGTGTATAAAAATGTTTTTCCAAATTTCAAAGTCAGAGTTTGTGGGGGGCTGCTGTTAATGTTCAGTCAGACTGAAGGTGCCCTGAGTCTGGCTGTAGTTCTTGGGCTGGGAGTGCTCAGGTCAGAGCTTCCTGGGGGTCTGGTTTGTGTTTCACTGAATGGAATTAATGACAGTTCTGGGCCTGTCTGAGACCATTCCTGCTGTTCTTGCCTTCAGACACCTTTTCTTGTATTTTCCTACCTTAGACTGGCAGTGAGGGACATCTCTTGGAAATCAGGCCTAAAGTGGTTGGGTTTCTTTAATTCTTTTGTGGTAACCTTAACAAACTGGTGTGCAGGAAATGCTGAACTGCAGGACCTGCAGAGGGACCAAGCACTGTTTGTTGCTTTTGCCTCTGGAATAATTAAAAAACTCTGGAGACCAAGCAAAAGCCTTTCAGTGCTGAGCTCACCTGCATCCTCAGCTGTGATTTATGGACTTGTGTGGAACCTGAGGATCCTCTGGAGGGAGTGAGAGAGTTCCCTTGGGCCTTGGCAGCAGAGCAGAGTGCCCTGCAGCCCCAGGAGGCATTTTTGGGCAGAGGCTGTGTCAGCTGGCTTCATGTCCTGCATTTCTCTCTGGGCTCTTTGGCTCCCAGCCCTTCTTGCTGGTTCAGAGGCCAGGCTGACCATCTCTGATGGCACAAACCACAATGGAGCACTCAAGAAAATCTGAATTATTGATCTGGGTAGAGTGGTGAGTCTTTAAGGAGACATTTTTTTCTTTATTCTTGATGCAGAGCAGTAAAGACAGAAACACTTTCTATTCTGGATCTTCACATTACCATAAAAATAGTTATGTCCTAAAGGCTTTTAAAAGGCCCCAAAGCAATGCAGAAAGAAAGTAGCAGAGACTTTCTAGTAAAACAGGAGAAAAACTATCATAAAAAAGTGGTTTACCCAAGGATAGATCCTAGTGAACCTCTGGGTTTTAACAGGAACACTTAGAAATTTTACTACACATAATTATAATTTATCAAGCAAATTAGGTTACTTTTTCTTTCATTTAACCTAACATTTAATTTTTAGAAATATTTTTTATACTTCCTCTGTTCTTTTCTTTTATCTCTTACTGTGTTGGCCTAGAATAACAGCCTGAATGCCTCTCCCAGCTCCTGGTGCAGACGCTTTTGTCTGAGGGGAAGAGTAGGTATTTCCTTGGTGCCTTCTGTTTCCTTGTCATTAACAGCCTTGCTGTAATTTGTGAGCCATGGCAGTGTCCACCTGAAGTGTTGAATCTGGACCTGATCTGATGAGAATCTTGCCAGCATGTTGATACTCCAGTACTGAGGCTGTTCATTGGAAGAGGCAGATTGATAAAGAGCTTCATGTTCAGTTTATCTGGCTGAATTCATCCTCCTCTGAATGGGAATAGGCTGGGATTAAACAGCCTTTAAACAAAACCTTCTCAAAACACATCCATTGTGTGGCTTTTCCCCTCTGGAAATGGTTTTTATTGGCTGTACCCATCCAAAGCCCTGAGATTAAGAACAAATTGTAATGTTGTTATTTCCCATCCAAGTAAAGTTGACAGACTACAGCACTGGGGATGGTGTTACTTGTGTTGTGAGAACAGGGGGTTTGCTTTGTTTGCTGTTGAATTCAGAAGCAAATAAACAAATATTCACATCAGGATTGAAGCTCAAAAATACTTGTTCAGAGTAAGAACTCCACATAGATAAGTATGAGAAACAATTTGAATTCTTTAGTTACCCTTTGCCAGCTTCCTTGAAAGCAGTTACATTCTCAGGCTGATGTATAAAACCAATCACTTGTGATTTGGGTTCTGAAAGGTTTTATTATCCTTAAATTGAACAAAATCAGGAAATTGAGGAGTTTTCATTGGTGGTTCATGCAGATTTTAACCCACTCAGGTGTGGAGCAGTGGCAATCTGCAAGAATGCTGCACTTAGTCCAGCCTGGGTGAATGCAACTAATTAGCTAAAACAATGTATTTAATAACTGAATCTTTGCTAAGGATGATCTGAATTTGAAACTGTGGAGTGCAATGTGGGCTTGTTCTGTCCTCCTATGAAATCTTACATTTATTATTCTACTAATTAGTTAGAGAATTTGCATTGACTTCTGTTAACTCTGACAGTGTTTAACCTCTGTAGTGCATGTTCTTGCTTTGTACTCACACAGTCCCTGGATATTTTCCCTTTGCTGTTTGTACTTTGGGATAATGCAAAAGGCAGGTGAGAAAAGCTGTGCAGTGCTGTTTGTCAGAGCTCAGTTCTCTCTTGTGCATGGCTCTAGAGTTGTGTTGTGCCCGTGGCATGAGGTGACACTTGTGGGAAAACACTGCTCAAATGCCAAATTCCCTGTGGGAATGTGCTTGGAACAGGAGAGGGCTTTGTGTAGGGGCACTTGTGTGGAGCTGTTTTGGGGTTGGAGTGGTTTGTGCAGCTGTTTCACTCTGGGTGTTGAGCTGGAGGATCTGGGGGGGTTTAAAGTTTGGGGTTTGGGAGTTGTCCCCTGGGGCTGAGCTCTGTCCACACCTGGAACACGAGCATGAAGTGCAGGGGAATGCAGACAGTGTTGCTGCTGGTTCTTCTTGTTTTGTGCCCTTTTTCCTTTTTGGTAGCAGTCCTTTCAGTATGCTGTGAACCTTCCCTGTGCTGTCAGAATTCCCAAGTTGCATGGGTTTCCTGCAGGATTGGTGTGATGAGCAGATGCCAATCCTGGAGCTGCTGGCCAGTGCTGCATTGCACTAAAACTGGCCCAGCAATTCCCACACCAGCCCTGCTTGTTCCTCTGTGTGCTCCTTGTTCCTTTATTAACTTTATTGTCCATTTTCTCTGTTGCAGGATGCAATTCGAAGCCATAGTGAATCAGGTATGGTTTCAAAAATGAAACATTCTCTAATATGGTTTGATTTGGTTGTTTTCTTGTTCATCAACTGTTTTCTTGTGTTTTTGTCTTAAAGCCTCACCCTCTGCTCTGTCTGGAAGTCCTAACAATATGAGCCCAACTGGCTGGTCTCAGCCTAAAACCCCAGTCCCAGCCCAAAGAGAGAGAGCCCCTGCATCCAACACACAAGAAAAAAACAAAATTGTAAGTATGGTGATGTTTGCTTTAATTAAAAAATGAGTTACACTGTGCAGGGAGGAGTGGTGAGTTGGGATGAATTTCTGCACTAAGAGATGCAGGGATGAATTTCTGCACTGAAAGGTGCAGGGATGAATTTCTGCATTAAAAGGTGCAGGGATGAATTTCTGCCCTAAAAGGTGCAGGGATGAATTTCTGCATTAAAAGGTGCAGGGATGAATTTCTCCACTGAAAGGTGCAGGGATGGATTTCTGCACTAAGAGGTGCAGGGATGGATTTCTGGTGCAGGGATGGATTTCTGCCCTAAGAGGTGCAGGTAATTTTGGATTGCTCTGCACTGTGCGTACAGGAGCAATTTCTTGTCATTAATTGGGGACTGATGGCACTGTTATCAATGGGTTATAAATGCTCAGAACAAAGTGTTCTGGGTTGCAGATGAATTTCAGGCAGTGGTGTGACATTGTCAGTGCAGTCCAAGGATTACCTTTTAAATCTTTAGAGGTTACATCCTTTTGATCCAGTTAATTTATTTAAAATTGGCTTTTTTAGCCCTGTTTGAACTGTGTGTTTCCAATGCCTTCATTTCCATTGGACAGCCAAATGTCTCAGGGAAAAACAGATTTTACAAAATGCAGCTTTTCCCTCAAAGGTTTGATTTAAACTTAGGGGTGGGGGTAAGGAAAGAAGAGTTAGAATAATAATTGATAATATCTTGAAATTTTTGAAAGCTTCTAAGCTTTCACAAGGAAGACACAGTTGCTCAGTGAGATTCACAGTTTTTGCTCACTTACACATTGGGAATTTTGCTTTCATCTGTTTGGCTTATTCCATTTAAGAGTTCCTGAATTTTAGCATTGTGCTTTTGAAGAAACTACTTTCTTAAATATTTCAGATGTTTTAAAATAATTGTTCATAAAATACATGTTCCTTTTAGGATCTCAGATTAGGGTTTAACATTCTAGTGCAGACCTTCATGATAAACAGTTCAAGACATCCAAGCAAATGGGTGATTTTTAATTGTTTTTTTTTTGCTAAAATCCCCCATCACCCTCCCAAACTGAGGAGAAAAACAAAAATCCAAATTGCAGGACAAACCCCTCAAGGTTTCAGGGGGAAGTTGTGTGAAGGAAGTGCTTTAATTTATTTGTGTGTGTATAATACAGGTGATTAAAAATGATCTCCCTGTGAATTGTTGTTGCAGAGGCCTCGTGGACAGAGGGACTCCAGTTATTACTGGGAAATTGAAGCCAGTGAGGTGATGCTGTCCACCAGGATAGGCTCAGGCTCCTTTGGGACAGTGTACAAGGGCAAGTGGCATGGTGAGTGTGAGCTGGGGGACAGCACCCAGGAAAAGTGGGGCTTGGGGTGCTGGGTGCTCAGCTTCCCAAAGGGAAAATGGATTTATTGCTGCTGGGTGCTCAGCTTCCCAAAGGGAAAATGGATTTATTGCTGCTGGGTGCTCAGCTGCCTGCAAAGGAGAATGGATTTAGGGCTGCTGGGTGCTCATCCTTCACCAAAGAGAAAAGGGATTTTGGGGTGCTGGGTGCTCAGCTACCACCCAAGGGAAAATGGATTTAGGGGTGCCCTGTGCTCAGCTGCCTCTGAAGGCACAGGGAAAATGAGTTTAGGGGTTCTGGGTGCTCAGCTTCCACCAAAGGGAAAATGGATTTATTGCTGCTGGGTGCTCATCTGCATCCAAAGGCACAGGGAAAGTGGATTTAGGGGTGCTGGGTGCTCATCCTTCACTAAGGGGCAGGGAGAATGGATTTAGGGGTGCTGGGTGCTCATCTGCCACCAACGGGAAAAGGGATTTTGGGGTTCTGGGTGCTCAGCTTCCACCAAAGGGAAAATGGATTTCTTGCTGCTGGGTGCTCATCCTTCACTAAGGGAACAGGGAGAAGGGATTTTGGGGTTCTGGATGCTCGTCCTTCACCAGAGGCACAGGGAGAATGGATTTATTGCTGCTGGGTGCTCATCTGCCTCCAAAGGCACAGGGAAAGTGGATTTAGGGGTGCTGGGTGCTCATCCTTCACCAAAGGCACAGGGAAAATGAAGTTTTTGCTTCTGGGTGCTCATTCTCCACCAAGGGCACAGAGAGAATGGATTTGGGGGTGCTGGGTGCTCATCTGCATCCAAAGGCACAGGGAGAATGGATTTAGGGGTGCTGAGGGCTCAGCTGCCTCCAAAGGGAAAATGGATTTTGGGGTGCCCTCTGCTCATTCTTCACCTAAGGCACAGGGAGAATGAGTTTAGGGGTGCTGGGTGCTCATCTGCCTCCAAAGGGAAGAGGGAGAATGGATTTTGGGGTGCTGGGTGCTCATCTACTGCCAAAGGAAAATGGATTTATTGCTGCTGGATGCTCAGCTGCCTCCAAAGGCACAGGGAAAATTGATTTAAGGGCGCTGGGAGCTCATCCTTCACCAAAGGGAAAATGGATTTATTGCTGCTGGGAGCTGATCCTTCCCCAAAGGGAAAATGGATTTATTGCTGCTGGGAGCTGATCCTTCCCCAAAGGGAAAATGAATTTATTGCTGCTGGGTGCTGATCCTTCACCAAAGGCCCAGGCAGAAACAGGAGCTGCTGTGTAAGAGCAGCCCTGGGACTAAAGCAAAGCTCAGACACCAAAGCTCAATGTGCATCTCCATTCTCACTGCACTGATCTCTTCACTCCCCTGGTCCCAGCTTGCTTTCTGAAAAGGGTTTATTTTCTGTTAGCTGGGAAACTCCACAGCCTGCTGTTCAGTTCTATTTAGCTTCTCTTAAAACCTTGGTGGTTTAATTAGCATGCTTCATTTGCAGGTGGGATGGAAAGGAAATCAGCAGGAATAAATTGTGGAGTTTTTTCAATGGAAAATGATTAATGAGACAGTTTGATCTGTGGGTAGTGGGGATATTTTGAAAACAGGCACCCTGCAAAGCTGCAGAATTTGTTTCCAAATTCATGGCTTCTGATTTTTAAAAGAAGCTCACATAAACTCTTCCAGGCTCTAATTTAAATGGCAGTATTGTCAGAAAAAAAACTGAAAAAGCAAATCTGGAAACTTAACCTGCTGCCCTGTTTTTAATGAGTAAATACTTGCATGTCTCAAAGCCCAAATGCTGTCAGCAGCAAGGGAAGCAATATTGTTGCACTAAAAATAATGAACAGTTTCTGATTTTCATTATGGGACACATTATGGGAAATCAAAAGGAAAAATTAATTCAGTCAGATTTTGTAATAAAAAATAAATTAATATTACAATTTATTTTAGTAGAACATTGACAACTCTTCAAGTATCAAGAATTAAATAATTAAAGAAATCCTGCATGAAGGAGAGCTGTTGGGTTTTGTAATGTGCTCAGATGAAGTTTATATATAAAACACTTTATATATATATATATAAAAAACCACTTTTATATATATATAAAAATATATATATATATATATATATTTATATGTAGAAATTTAAATTTGCTAATAAAACCACAAAGGTGTGTGTACATACATCCTGCCAAAAGGATTCTACCCCAACATAGCCCTTAAAATAGAAGGAAAGTGTGGGAATAATTAATTAATTAATGCCTTTTTCCATTAGACTGAAATTCAGCTCAGTGAATTGCTTGATACCACAGGAATTTGTCTGTAGGGAAGTCTTGACCCTTTAGCAGAGCTGTGCTGTGCACAAATGAGGGATTTTAATCACATTGTTTATTAATGCTGCTTTCAGGAGGAAGGGAGAGCTGCACTTGCAGTAACTTCTGTGGTCATTGCATTTGCAGGGGATGTAGCAGTGAAGATCCTAAAGGTTGTAGACCCAACCCCAGAGCAGTTCCAGGCCTTCAGGAATGAGGTGGCTGTCCTGAGGTGAGTTGGTGTTGCACTGCTCAGTTCTGATATTCCAGCTGCTGCATTTGCCTCCTGGCCCTGCTAAAGCACCGTGGAGGCTTTAAACAATAGAATTGCTGACACAGCAGTCCAGAGATGTCCTAACCCTAGACCTACAATGTATATTTGTACCCTTATAAGGAAAAAACTTATTGATCCTTCTATTGGTCACTTGTGAAACTTTTAACCTGTACTCATTGGTCCAGTTTGGATCCTGGCCAAGGGTATATATGTAGCATACTGTACCCTATTAAGGGGGAAGAAGAATCGCTCCAGACCTTTCACGAATTCCTGAATAAACATCTCCAGTGGAACTGCCGGCGTCTCCTTCTCCTCTCTCTGCTCTGCCTGAGCTTGCACCCGGGGAAGCCAAGCCTAGCAGCAGCTAAACCCTAAAGAGCTGAGATCCCTGAGCTGTTATCACTGTAAAGAGCTGTTATCACTCTGCAGGCTGAAGGCTCCCTGTGGTTTCAGGTCCCAGCGGGCTGGACTCTAGGGCTCTGTCCTTCCTGGGATAGAGGTCCTGGGCCAACGCCAGCTACTGAGACCCCCAAAAAGGCTCCACCAATAGCCTCCCTGCAGCCTTCTGGCCCAATATTCTGTGCACAAAAAGCAGATTTGCAGAGAAGAATAAAAAAGACAGTCCTAGCTCAGACTATTTTTGTGGTCTCTTAACACCCCCATTGCTCAGACACACTGGGCAGGGAAGATGGGGATTAATAAATTCTGCCCCAGTTCTCACCACAAGGCAACACTTGACCTGTTCCTCTTCAAATTACAACATAATCATTTTTCCCTTAAACACATGCACTGCTCAGTGGAACTGTTCCTGCTTTCAGATCCTGAGGGTTTTAGTGTCTGTGATGTTACTCCTGAGAATGAACCAAGTAGATACATTAAAAACCATCTCCTTATCTGATAATTTCTTTAGGGTTTACAGCTCTCCTTTGGTTTCTCTTGGGATTCAGCCTTCCACCTAAAGCTGGGATTTTTCCCAGCTTCCAGGGTGATTTCTGCCTTTCCAGTAACTTCTGACACCCCTTGCAAGCGTGGCTGTTTCTTGTTGATGTCAAACCATCTGAGTTTTCAGACATCCTTTCCTTAAATGTTGATTTTAAATAACTAAAGGGGAGTATTGTTACTAAAAAGCAGAAAACCAGCTGATAAACAGAAAATGGCAACTGTGGTGTATTTTAATTATTTGTGAGCCCAAAGTTCACTCAGCCATTGAGCTGGGATTGCATAGATGAGCTGCATCCAGCCAGGAGAGCACTTTGAGCAGCCTGGGAAGTGCTTTTGGTGCAGCCACTGATTTCTCCTGGTGCTCCTCTGTCAGGAAGACCCGGCACGTGAACATCCTGCTCTTCATGGGCTACATGACCAAGGACAACCTGGCCATTGTCACCCAGTGGTGTGAGGGCAGCAGCCTCTACAAACACCTGCACGTGCAGGAGACCAAGTTCCAGATGTTCCAGCTCATCGACATCGCCCGCCAGACTGCCCAGGGCATGGAGTGAGTGCTTCCCTTCCCCTTCCCCTTCCCCTTCCCCTTCCCCTTCCCCTTCCCCTTCCCCTTCCCCTTCCCCTTCCCCTTCCCCTTCCCCTTCCCCTTCCCCTTCCCCTTCCCCTTCCCCTTCCCCTTCCCCTTCCCCTTCCCCTTCCCCTTCCCCTTCCCCTTCCCCTTCCCCTTCCCCTTCCCCTTCCCCTCCCCTGCTGCAGTGAGCAGATGAAATGCTGTTGTAAGTTCAGAATGAGGGGGCTTTTCCTCCCTGTGTCAGTGTAACCCTGCAGTGTCTGTCACACACTGCTGGATGCCCTGTGGGATGAGGGGTGGCTGTTCTGTTCCCCAGCACTCACCCAGATGTTTCTGGAAGCATTTCCAGCTCTCAGCCCTGGTTCTGATGCTGGGAGCACAGGAGCAGCTGCTGCTGCCACAGCTCATTCATGGGAACTCAGGGCCCAGGTTTGAGCCACACTGCAGGAGCTGGGCAGGGTGAAATGTCCATTTGGAGCAGCCAGACACACTCCAGGAGCTGGGCAGCTTTAAATGCCCATTTGGAGCAGACTGTAGGAGCTGGGCAGGGTGAAATGCCCATTTGGAGCAGTCACTGCAGGAGCTGGGCAGGGTGAAATGCCCATTTGGAGCAGTCACTGCAGGAGCTGGGCAGCTTTAAATGCCCATTTGGAGCAGACTGTAGGAGCTGGGCAGCTTTAAATGCCCATTTGGAGCAGTCATTCCTGGAGCTGGGCAGCTTTAAATGCCCATTTGGAGCAGTCATTCCTGGAGCTGGGCAGCTTTAAATGCCCATTTGGAGCAGTCATTCCTGGAGCTGGGCAGCTTTAAATGCCCATTTGGAGCAGTCCCTCCAGGAGCTGGGCAGGGTGAAATGCCCATTTGGAGCAGTCACTCCAGGAGCTGGGCAGCTTTAAATGCCCATTTGGAGCTGCCAGCCCCAGCACAGGGCACAGAGCTCGTGGCTGTGAGCACAGCCCCAGCTTTCCAGGGTCAATGGAACTTGTGCCACTCCTTCCTGGCACTTCTTCACTGCACTGAGCACAGCTCCCTTTCTTTGTTCCAAAGCAGACTCATGGAAAGCCAGAAGGGTTTGGGTGTGGAATAAACTGAATAAACTGTCTGGGGCAATGAAAATGCTGATTGTTTGTGAGCAGCTCTGCTAATGGCTCTTGTGCTTTTCCCTCCACAGCTATTTACATGCAAAGAACATCATCCACAGAGACATGAAATCCAACAGTATCCTTCCTCAGTCTCCATTCTCTGCTGGGAGGGAGGGATTTCTTAATGCTAATCTGGAGCTTGCCTTCTGTGGAAGTTTCAGCAGCTATTTAAAATCTATTGATATATAGAACTACTAATGGGCAATCCCTGTTGATGGGCTGGCAAGAGCTTCCACAGGACCACACTTGGGATGAAGCTGTGCAGCAGTTGTGCTCCAGGAGTCCCTGATTTTACTGAAATTAGGTTTGTTCAGTCCTCTGTCCCCACATGCTGCTCTCCTCGTTGGTGGCAGCTGTGTGTGCCTGTTCCATGTGTGTACACATGGCTTCGTTTCTGTCTCTTGGGTATTTTTAGTCTATTTAAAACTCCTCACATAACCAGCAGTAAGGAAGCCAAAAGTCTTACTTTAAACTGAAGAAAAGGCAGCCTTTTACCATTATATTTCGTGCAAAAATATATATTCAATAACACATCTGGAGTGAAAATGTTGTGAGCTGGTTTCTTGCACCTTTGAAATGCCTGATTCTGGAATTACCAGAACATCCTTGGAGATGGGAACTGGGGCTTCCTTCCATCACATGTGACCAGGATGTTTTGGCAAATGCCACCATAAAAAAATCTGCCAAGTTCAGGAGTTCCAGAACATCAGTGGATTCCCTTTCCAGTTAAACAAAAAAACCCCCAATTATTTTATTGTATAGGAGGCCACAAATATGTGATTGCTAGTAATGATGATCATTTTTGTGAATTGTTAGCTCTGCTCCTGGCATATAAACATGACTGACTCTTTCTCATTTCTGTTTCTGAATTATCTTCTTGAACTTGCAGCATTCCTAAGTCAAATCATTAAATGATAACTTCTTAAAATAACCCCAGCAGAGAAGGTGCTGGTATCAGTGACAGATCCATGCAGGAGATAATTATAAATAGTGTGGGTATATTTGCAATTAAAATCATAGTTAAACCTCAGGAGATCTGCCAGAGAACTTTATGGAAATAGATTTTATTTGTATATTTATTTCTCCTTGTAATTGTTTTTTTCTTAATTTTCTTTCTGAGTTGTGAGGCCTCTGAGCTGTTTCCTTTTCTGTTATTTAAGGAACTGCAGCCATGGGTGGGATTGAACTGTTGATTTCTGTCCTAGCTCACCATGAAGATAAATCTTCAAATGCTGCTGGAACATCTGCTCTGGTTTAGTGTAAAAGTATAATTTAAAATCCATTTTCCTTTGTTTCCCATACAGCTCACAGCAGGTTTAATAAAACAAGCAGCACTTGCCAGTCAGGTCAGAGAATGCGCAATGTTTGACTCAGTTTTCTGCAGTTTCTTTAACAAACCCACAGATATATTTCTTCATGAAGGCCTCACAGTGAAAATAGGAGATTTTGGGCTGGCAACGGTGAAATCCAGGTGGAGTGGGTCCCAGCAGGTGGAGCAGCCCACGGGCTCCATCCTGTGGATGGTGAGCACAGCATTGCCTGCCTGGCACTGCCCTGGCACTGCCCTGGCACTGCCCTGGCACTCAGGGCTGTCAGTCCTGTCAGGGTTTGTGTTCAGCTGTAGGAAGGGTCAAACTGGGGGTGAATTGTGCAGAGCAGGCACCCAGGGATTCTCCAGTGGGGCTTGTGAGTTATTGAACATTCAGGGCAGTCAGTGTGGGAATGTGCACTGACAATGTCAGCGTGCTGGGCTGAGGCTGCTCTGTGGAATACACACAGCACCTGAACAGAGTTCCAGGGGAAGAAATGTTGTTTTCTGTAAATAATTGTACAAAGAGCCAAATTTTAGAAAACTTTCCATAAAAGAGTTTAACACTAATTTACCCAGTGGCATGCAGTGTATTTGTGTACATGAAACAGACCTTGGGGAAAAAACCCTGCATATTTGCTCACTGCAGGATTTTCAAAAAATGTATTTATTTTAGTGATTTGTAGCCCATCTTTGCTGAGCTGCCACAGGAGGGAAGGTCATTTCTGTTTCCTTGGAAGCTCCTGTGATCCTTTATTGTACTTTAGTGCTTTGCTTAATAATTCTGAGGGAATTCTTGAAGAGGGAGAAAAGATCTCAGCCAATGGGGAAGTTCTTCTGCTGGGTCACACCTTGTTTTGCTCAGTCATCTGACAGTGTTTATTTTAAGAAGCTTCATAATTTGCAAAGATGTTAAAATATTCCTGCATTTCTTCCCTGATCTGTTCAATATGTGCTGGTTTGTGTTTGGCTTTCACATTTCCTGACCAAAGTTTGGTAGCAATTTACAAGAGATGGGAGTTTTGTATTTTTAAAATAGTTATAATATATATTTCTATATTTAAATATATAAAAAATAAAATTATATATTAATATTATATATGATATAATTATATATTAATATATTTTATATATTGATATATTAAAATACTATATATATATATATTTAATAAGAATAAACAAATATATATATATCCCAGTTTAAGACTTGATGGTGAAACTCAGGCTCAGTTCTGTGTAAGGTATAACAGGAGTCAGTAAATGTTGCAAATCCAAATATTAATATTTTTTCCAATGGCAAAATGCTTGTTCAATTAAAGCATTGCATTTTTTTGTGTGCTGTACTGATATTTTTAATAAGATGTGGAGTAGCCTGAACTTCTCCAGAGCCTGAGGTAAACTCATCAAACGTTGGGGGTATGTTAAACCAGGAAATATGCAAAATGTTAAAATGTTCCTGCATTTCTTCCCTGATCTGTTCAATATGTGCTGCTTTGTGTTTGGCTTTCACATTTCCTGACCATGTTTTGGTATCACTTTACAAGAAATTACAGTTTTGTATTTTTCCCTTTCAACCTTGATACCAGTTTAAGAACTGATGGTGAAACTCAGGCTCAGTTCTGTGTAAGGTGTAACAGGAGTCAGTAAATGTTGCAAATCCAAATATTAATATTTTTTCCAATGGCAAAATGCTTGTTCAATTAAAGCATTGATTTTTGTGTGTGCTCTGAACTGTACTGATATTTTTAATAAGATGTGGAGTAGCCTGAACCTCTCCAGAGGCTGAGGTGAACTCTCCAGGCTCTGGGGTGCCCTTGGCTCCCTGATTTCCAGCTGAGCTCCGTGGCTGTGGTTCCCAGATCTCTCTCACTCTCTGGTGCTGTTGATGGATGTTTGTTTTGTCTTTGCTCCCTGCAGGCCCCCGAGGTGATCCGGATGCAGGACAGCAACCCCTTCAGCTTCCAGTCGGACGTGTACTCCTACGGGATCGTGCTGTACGAGCTGATGACAGGGGAGCTGCCCTACTCCCACATCAACAACAGAGACCAGGTAGGAGCCCCTGGCTGCAGCCCAGCACATCCCCTGGCCTGGAGAAATGCAGGGTAAACACAGATTTATCATTTATTAAACCAGCTGAGGTGGGGCTGCCAAGCTGCCTGCTGTCAGCAGTGAATGTGGAACTGAGAGCTCACCTCAGGACTGACAGTGCAGGTACTCAAAGGAGAAAATTCCCTGTTAATTTATTCCCAGGTGCACAGTAAAATACTGCTTTATACATTTGCAGTTATGGGAAATTCCCATTTTGGTGTTAAATATGCTGCTGCCAGATCAGGAAGATTGGATTTGGTGCTTTTTACCCAGGGAAAAGCCCAGTAACTATTGTCCAACCTTGGAATATTGAATATTTGTGTTTGGTCTGTGCTGTGTTGGTGCCCTGTGGGACTGGGTTCCATCACAGCTGCCCAGCAGGAGCCCCTGTGTGACCTGGTTTTTGTGTGTGGTTGTTTTGCAGATCATTTTCATGGTGGGCAGGGGCTATGCTTCCCCAGACCTCAGCAAGCTGTACAAGAACTGCCCCAAGGCCATGAAGAGGCTTGTAGCAGATTGTCTGAAGAAAGTCAGGGAAGAACGACCCCTGTTCCCACAGGTGAGGGGGGTCCTCAGGGCTTTGTGAGGAGCCCTTGGCACACACACACAGCACTCTGCAGATGGAAATTCTGGTTTCTAGCAAGGGCAACCTTGCCATGTTGTGTGTTCATTGTAATGCAGCTCTGGGCTGTGTTGTGGTTGGACTGGCAGTTCTCGGAGTCCATGAACACAACCTGAGGCTGTGCTGGGCTTCCATCACCTCACCTGCCCAGAGACAAACCAGACCCCTCACTCCAGAAAACTGAAATCTATCCCTGGATATCCATTTTAGTTTAGAGCTGAGGGAAATGAGAGGCCACTGCTCCTTTCCTTCCCCACAGCTCTGAACAAGGAAACAGAATCCACTGGGGAATGTAAACTCATGGAGCAATTTCTGGTATTTCTACAAGGGATGCTTTACCTTTTCCTGTCACTATGGGGATGGAGAAGGTACTTATACTCATTAATTACGAGTAATGAATTGATTAAACATCAGCAATTTTGGAAAAATAACTTCTGGCTGTTGCAGTCAAGCATTGTTTAGAAAGGCGGAAGATGCAGTTCCTTCCCTGTTACTCTGCTGGAGGGTGGTTTAGATGCTCATTAATTGCTCCTAATTATCTGTCAACTGATGAAAAGCACCCCGAGGCCCTCCCAGCACTGACAGAGATGGGCAGAGCTGGGTTCCTCAGCTCTGTGCTCTCAGTGCCCCACGGAGCATTAATGTAAAACTTGAGCTGGATAAGAACTGAGTGAACGAACGAATGAACGAACGAATGAACGAACGAATGAACGAACGAATGAACGAATGAACGAACAAATGAACGAATGAACGAACGAATGAATGAATGAATGTTTGAATGGAAGCACAGGGAGCTGCTGTTGGTTTAAATGGAAAGTTTGAATGGTGGAGGCAGAGGGAACTGCTGTTGGTTTGAGTGGAAGGTTTGAATGGAAGCAGAGGGAGCTGCAGGCTCCACAGGCCTCTCAGAGCTGCTGTTGGTTTAGTGGAAAGTTTGAATGGAAGCAGAGGGAGCTGCTGTTGGTTTGAATGGAAGCAGAGGGAGCTGCAGGCCCCACAGGCCTCTCAGAGCTCTCTTTCCCCAGATCCTGTCCTCCATCGAGCTGCTGCAGCACTCCCTGCCCAAGATCAACCGCAGCGCCTCGGAGCCGTCCCTGCACCGCGCCGCCCACACCGAGGACATCAACTCATGCACGCTGACCTCCAGCAGGCTGCCCGTGTTCTGAGTGCTCCTGCCCGTGTTCTGAGTGCTCCTGCCCGTGTTCTGAGTGCTCCTGCCCGTGTTCTGAGTGCTCCTGCCCGTGTTCTGAGCTGCTCCTGCCCGTGTTCTGAGTGCTCTGCCCTGCTCCTGGCTGGGGCTGCAGGGGGAACTCGAGCTGTGCCTCCAGCCTGGTGTCCAGGCTCCTCCACAGGACTCTCCGTGTCCCACCCCACCAAGAAGCTGCTCTGGATTTGTGCAGTTCTCAGCCTGCAGGGACACAGCTCCTCATTGCCTTTGCTACCATCTCTTGTTCTGGGAGAGGTAACAGACTACAAATCAAGAGATCTATTACTATTTTTTTAATAGATGCACTTGAGCCTTATTTTCCCCTCCCCAGAAGCGATGGCTGTTTGTTTGGCAGTGGTTCTGGCTGGGTTTGCTCTGGGCTCAGTGAGGGGCTCTGAGGACAGGTGATGTTCTGGTGCTCTGACTGCCCCGTGCCAAGTGTCACCTCACCCTGGGGAGTTGTGCCTGGAGTGGGAAGAGGAAATAACTCTGGAAATCAGCTCCTGCCTAAGAGCTTCACCAAGCCAATGAAATAAGTTCAAATGCTAATTCAACACAAAAATAGTTTTGCAATAGTTTTGCACATAGAAGAAAAACTCTTGCAAAAGGATGGAATCTGTCGTGAATTGTCCTGCTCAGAGAAGGAGGTGAGCCAGTCCTGCTTTGGTCATCTTGAGAAGCCTCCCAGCTGCCTTTGGTACTATGGACCTGCTGCTGCTGCAGCCTGGGCAGGGTGGGTGAGGAGGGCTGGGGGTGTCCCCCTCCTGCAGAGGCTGGGGATTGAGGATGTTCCCCACTCCTGCAGAGGCTGGGGGTGTCCCTCATCCTGCAGAGGGTGAGGATGTTCCCCATCCTGCAGAGGTTGAGAATATCCCTCATCCTGCAGAGGGTGAGGATTGAGGATGTTCCCCCCTTCTGCAGAGACTGGGGATTGAGGATGTTCCCCACTCCTGCAGAGCCAGGGGATGTCCCTCATCCTGCACAGGATGTCCCCTCATCCTGAAGAGGGTGAGGATTGAGAATGTTCCCCCCTCCTGCAGAGCCTGGGGATGTCCCTCATCCTGTAGAGGATGTTCCCCCTCCTGCAGAGGCTGCATCCAGCAGGAGCTGTTGTCCAAGAGATGCACTAGCAAGAGGAAACTGAGCATATACAGTTTTTCTTGTTGATTTGGGTTTTAATTTTGTTTTTATTGCTCCTGAGAAAATGCATTTATTGTAAGCCAAGGTTCCTCTGATTATCTTATTTTAATAAAATAAATTAAATTTTAGGTTTAAGATTCAATGTCATCATTTTAATGTAGTCAGCCACAGTTCCGAGTGGGACATTTGGAAAACTCAAGAAATGACATTCTGAATAGTTTTTTAAAAAGTAACTGATAAATAACAGCAGTGCAAGTAAAAACACATTTGATAAAACAACCTCTACATTTCCAGTCACATGACAAGACAGTTTCTGTACTGTAGTGATCTTTGAGCAGCAGCTGCCTTGGACACCCCTGATGTGCTCCCAGCTCCTGCCCTGCCCCACTCTGGCTCCATTTTCTGTTCCTCACTGAGGTGCAGGGGAGGTTTCTGTGTTGGCAGAACCCCATGGAGGACAGAGCAGGTGGGTGAATCTAAACGTGGATTTTTTCAAAGAGCAGTGGGTGCAATGTGGTTATTGGGGCACAAATGGAACCCATTTGGGATTTTGTCTTTCTGGGGGTCAGGGCTGGCTGTGTCCTCTGCACCCCAAGGCTCTGGGCAGAGCTGCTGCCTTTGCTGGGAGCTGGGACAGTCCCTGCAATGCCCAGACAGCCCCTGCAGCCTCTGCTCTGCAGCAGCAGAACCCACAGAGCTCCTGTGAGGGAGAGCCAGGCCCAGAAATCCCCTCCAGTTTGTCCTCAGAACATTCTGGAACAGGGCAAGGGCAGGATGTGGATCCCTGGGTGGAAACTGAGAATGCTGTGAGCTTTGCTTCCTGAACAGTCAATTGAGACTTGAGGTCTCCATTTTGTTCTGCATGGTTGTTAACAATATTATTGTATTTGGACTGCAACTCTCTCTAAACATTATTTATCTCTAATTGTCACTTCATTATAATAAGCTTAAAACATGGAAGAAAAAACCCCCAGAAGAGGTAAGCTGCTTTTACTTTAACTCTGATTTCCCAAAAGAAACCACTAACCTGTAATTTTTAAACCAGATCATGTGTCTCTTGAAAAAATGAAGTATTTTTGATAGGTAGGTTTGTTTTAACCAGCACTTGATGTCCAGTTAAATGCAAGGTGCTGAGTGAAGAACTTAGAAACTCACACATGGTAAGTCCCTGGAAGCTTTGAAAAAGAAGTTATGTTTTAATTTCAGACTATCCCTCATGGCTTCTTGGGGCAAAGTAAATCAGGAATGTCCTGGTTAGGGTAAAGAACATCCTCTCCATTATTTTTTTTTTTTAGTGTATTCCTGACAATATTTCTTTCTGGAAAAAAATTAGGTGGAGGGGCAGATGGAAATGAGCTTCAATGGGAGGGTGAGGGCTGGGGAGTATCCTGGGGTACAGAGGGTGTTTGGGTGTCTGTGACACTGATGTGGGTGTGTGACATCCTTCAGGGATCATTCACCTTCTGCTGTGTAATTAGTGCTGACCAACTGCAATTGCACTGACTGGGCCTCAGCCTTTGCTGGGCTGGTTTTACCAAGAGAGGGAATTGTTGATGTTACAGCCACGACCAGGCCAGCCCTGGCTGTGCAGTGAGTCCTGCTCAAATTACTGCAGGGGAAATGATGGGAAATTTCATTTCCAGGTGAGATCAGAGGGGAGGAGCTGCTGAGCCAGAAATGCCAACAGCAGCTGAATGGATCACCCTGGATCACTGCTGTGCTGCCAGCTGAGCTGCTGGAACCCCAGCCTGAGGCTCCTGCTGCTCCCTCCCAGCAGGGACCCAGAGCCTGCTGCCACCCCCAGGGATGGCCCTGTCTGCCCAGGGCTCTGTGCCACCCCCAGGGATGGCTCTGTGTGCCCAGGGCTCTCTGCCACCCCCAGGGATGGCCCCGTGTGCCCAGGGCTCTGTGTGCCCCCCAGGGATGGCTCTGTGTGCCCAGGGCTCTGTGTGCCCCCCAGGGATGGCTCTGTGTGCCCAGGGCTCTGTGTGCCCCCAGGGATGGCTCTGTGTGCCCAGGGCTCTGTGTGCCCCCCAGGGATGGCTCTGTGTGCCCAGGGCTCTGTGTGCCCCCCAGGGATGGCCCTGTGTGCCCAGGGCTCTGTGTGCCCCCCAGGGATGGCTCCGTGTGCCCAGGGCTCTGTGTGCCCCCCAGGGATGGCTCCGTGTGCCCAGGGCTCTGTGCCACCCCCAGGGATGGCTCTGTGTGCCCAGGGCTCTCTGTCACCCCCAGGGATGGCTCTGTGTGCCCAGGGCTCTGTGCCACCCCCAGGGATGGCTCTGTGTGCCCAGGGCTCTGTGCCACCCCCAGGGATGGCTCTGTGTGCCCAGGGCTCTGTGCCACCCCCAGGGATGTCCCTGTGTGCCCAGGGCTCTCTGAACACATTTTGCTTCATCATTTCCCACCCCTGGTGGATCAAGACTGACCATCACTGATTACTAACCTTTCTGCTCCTGGCCTTTCTTTCTTACACATTTTTAGTATTATTTTTATGCTTTTATATTGCTATAGATAACAACCAAACCAGTTCACACCTGCCTTCCATGGCAACCAAGTTGTTGTAAAACAATTCCCACATCTCTGCTGGTGTTTGCAAACACTGCTCAGTGATGCACAAGGGGCTGAGTCAGTGACAGCTCCTGCTCAGCTGTGTCCATGCTGTTGTTATTGCAGTGCTCACTGAATTCTTGGTTTAAATTCCAAGTTAGAACAGTTGCCTTGGCAGAATTAACTTCTGGTACCAGATTTCACAATCAAACTGCCTTTGCCACACCAACAGAAATCACATTTTTAACAAAGCAGAATTCAGTACCAGTTCTGTTAACTCAGCAGAGATGTGCATGAATCCCTGGGACAAAGGGGAGTGGAGGCTCTGAGCTGCTGCAGAGCCCCCCTGGCTCTGTGAGACACCTCAGTCCTGTCTGCTGCAGCTGCAGGGAGTGCAGGAACCAGTGCAGCTGCATTGGCTGTGCAGCAGCAGCCACTGCTGCCCCTGAGCACTGGGGTTGGTGTGAAACAGGCTGAGTACACTGGGATTGAATAAAACAGGCTGAGCACACTGGGATTGAATAAAACAGGCTGAGTACACTGGGATTGAATAAAACAGGCTGAGTACACTGGGATTGAATAAAACAGGCTGAGTACACTGGGACTGGTGTGAAACAGGCTGATTACACTGGGGTTGTGTAAAACAGGCTGATTACACTGGGACTGGTGTGAAACAGGCTGATCACACTGGGACTGGTGTGAAACAGGCTGATTACACTGGGACTGTGTAAAACAGGGCTGGGAGCTCCCCTGGCAGCACCTGGGGAGCCAGGCCTGCCCAGAGCATCCATCAGCCTCCACTCTCAACTCCAGGTACTACCTGAGGTATCATTACCTGCTCCTTCTTAAGGAGAAAACCCTACACTGACCATTATTCCCAGTGGGTTTTGTACTTAGACATTTAGCTGATTTAGTGGAGAAAAAAACCCAAAAGCACCCAAACTCTAATTAGCAACAGTTTTTACCAGCTGAAGCTTTCACTGCACCTGTATTTACACTACCACTCAGCTCACAAGACAGCATATGTTAGGCCAGAGAAGGAGAAAACCCTCCTGGGATTGAGGGATTTTTTTCCATGCAGCCAATTTTCTTTTTCTTTTAAATATATTTTAGTCTTTTTTTTTTGTTGTTGTTGTTGCCATATAAAAACTATCTGAAAACTTGACCAGGGCTGCACAAGTAACCAGCAGGGCACGTTTTGTTCCACCTGTGCTGCAGAGATCCAAGCAGGGCTGGCAGGCAGCTGCCCTGGGGGCTCAGAGGGGCTCTGGGTGCTGGCTGGGCTCCTCCTCAGCCCCAGAGAGGTGCATGAAGAGCTCCCCCAGCTCCGTCACCTCGGCCTCGGCGCCGGGCGCGCTCCGGCTCTCCCTGTCCTCGATGAAATCCCACAGGCGCACGGAATTGAAGAACTGCAGCAGAGACAGAGAGAGCAGCCTGAGCACCCCCTGCCACTGATATGTTTTGTAAAAAATCCTTCTGCCAGGATCTTTTCTAATGAGAAGTTTCAGCTTCTCCATGTTTTGCTGCTTTGGAATGTGATCTGGAGAGTTGTTCACCCAGCATGTGAAATTGTTTTCACTTGATGACCAATGACAGCCACCTGTGTTGAGGCTGTGAGCAGCCACAAGATTTTATTATCATTCCATTTCTTTCCTTGCAAACCTTCTGATGAAATCCTTTCTTCTATTCTTTTAGTATAGTTTTAGTATTTAATTTTCTTTTAATATAAAATATATCATAAAATAATAAACCAGCCTTCTGAAACATGGAGTCAAGATTCTCATCCCGGGACCCCTGTGAACCCCCCCACACCTCCCCATTGAAACCAGCCCCAGAGCTGGCTGTGACTCCGTGTGCCAGGGGAGGGGACACAGCTGGGGCACAGCCAGCACCACTGCCTGAGGCTTTGTCCCTTCCAGCTGCCCTGAGTGCCAGCACAGGAGGAGCTGTGAGTACCTGGGTGAAAGCTTTAGGGGCAGAATCCCTGAGAGGAAAGGTTTGGACTGGTCATAAACAAACATATTCAGAAGCACTTCTTTAGTTCTTTACAGACTCAGCCAAAGTTTAGTAGGACTATTATCTGTCTTCATCACACTAAGAAAAAAATGAACCAAAGCTTCCCCAACTTCAGCTGTGCTTAAGACAATAACTGCCCAAGCCCCAGAGTCCTGGACAGGATGGCACAAAGCCCCTCAGACAGCCTAAAGGGCTGAGCTCCCTTCTGCCTGAGGCCAGAATCATGCACAGCTAATAAACTCCACCCCAAAGTTCATACACTACAACATCTCCCACATCAGTCAGTGTGTGAGTCAGTTTATATGGTCAGAAATACACATCTGGCTCATAGCTAGAGAAATTTGGTAAAATCCAGGCATAATGAGAGAGACACTCTGTCTCCAATGACAAACCCAAGGAACATTGAGGGGCTTTTTGCACTTGTCCTGCATGGCAGGAAGCACAGGCAGCAGCACAGCTGGGGCTGCAGGGGGGTGTGGGGGCTGCAGGGAGATGCACATGGCTGCAGGGGCCTGCAGGGGGGCTGCAGGGGGGTGTGGGGGCTGCAGGGCTCTCCTTACCCTGACGGTGCCCTCAGAGCTCAGCTGCTTCCTGGGTTTCTCGGGCTCGGCGCGGGTGCCGTCGGGGTAGGCGTGCAGGTACAGACACTTCCCCCCAAAGGGACACGTCCCCTTGCCTTGCTCAAAGTACTTGCAGGGCTTTTTCCTGAGGGAATCACAAGAGAGAGGTTATTGCCTTCAGCTGGAAGGGAAGGAGGTGCAGCTCAGTGCCCACAGCCCCAGTGGTGCTCTGCTAACACGGCCACTGAGCTGACAGCAGTGACACTTTTCCATTTTCCCTCCCTCAGGCACCAGCAGCGATGGCTGAGGGATCCACACAGAGCCAGTTTTGGCAAGTGAGCTGAAGCAGCTCCAACATTTCTGAGCATTTTCAACATTCTGAGTGTCTGAGCAACAATTGCACAGGCACAGAGTGAGGCAAAGTGTGAGCAGAGATGAGGAGCTCTCTGCAGAGGGGTCTGTAATGACATTAAGTTAATAAATAAAGGCTCAGCAATTGATTGACTCTTAGAGCAGCTGAAGAACAACGTGAGGGGTGTGGGTGGCTGCTGAACTTACCCCACTCCCTGCTTAAAAGCTTCAATCAGCTCATTCTTCTTCTCCTGCTCTTCCACCCAGTACACGCTGGGGATGACAAACTCGGAGATGACGCGGCACTCGGGGCAGGACCTGGGGACAGGACAGACAGACTCTGGAACCTCCCCACACTGGAGCCCTCCCCAGACTGCCCCAGCAGTGAGGATCCTCCCCAGAGAAGGGGATCTGTCACCTCAGGCAGCACAGATCCCTCCTCCCACGTCAGCACTGAACTTTGTGGGAGCTCCAGTTGGAATTATTCAGTTCAGGGCACCCAGGGCTTGTGTTTGTCCTCTGGACTTGAGCAGAAGTCTGAACATTGCTCCCATGTGCAGAGACAAACTCTATGCTGGGAGTGCAGCAGGAAGCCAAAACACAAGATGTCTCAGCCTTTTGAAATGCAAGGAGCTGATGGTCCCTTCAATGGCATTTGGAGTAAAAGTTGTGCAGGAAAGTCTGTTTGGGTAGAACACTGAAAATAACTTCCTACCTTTCCTTCAGCCTGTTTGTAACTTGAGAGATGCTCAAAGAAGGAAACTTCCCTAAATGGATGTTTTAGATTCTCTCTGAGGGGGAACATGTTTGGAACACATGTTTTGTGGAGCTAGAAGATAAAGGCATTGACTGAGACAGGTCCAAGTGTGGTTAGTGGGACAATGACCTGGAGCAAGCTGTAACTCAGGGAGAAATCCCATAATTAAGCACACAGACAGGAAAACATGGGAGTTCTTACTGAAGCCCCCTCACTGAGGTGGGCACTGCAGGGAGAACAGCTGCTCCATCAGCTCATGGCACAGG